>DWNE01008116.1:0-11752 GCA_018249875.1 Cecropterus toxeus | reverse complement strand
AACAGGTGTTCTATCTGAAGTCGATCACAGATGCGTTGCTACTCTCGAGGACTAGGATGTTCGCCTCAAATACAAGTGAGCCGGCAACCACACCCTCCTACCGAAACGCAAGAACTGCTTCACGCTAGAAATAGGTGCGGCGCTGGTATCTCCCCGGTCGAACTATACTGGTTCTACCACGTGGTAAAGTTGTTTAGCTATATTGGTTTTTTTAGTAGTCCCTTTGCTGGATGCAATTAGTCTTCTACCGCTAATGACGAAAATTGCAATTAATAGTGGAATATCACTGCTTATTGGAAATGTCTACAGTTTCCGAATACTTCTTATATTGATCAACGGCTATTTCTCAAAACCTGTAACTATCTCGTCGATTTTCTGCATAATAAAACGTAAACTGACTGAAAAACAATACTGCTTAAAATTATGCTCAATTCTCTGTACCACTTATATGTGCAATAAGAAAGTGCTTATGAACAGTCCCTTTTTAATGGATCGAATAAGAGATCCCAGCGTGTAATTAAATGAAGCATTTTTTATTATCAGATTTAAGTTCGTTTGGTATACAACAACAATATTGGTACATGCAGTCCACCTGATGGTAAATGGTGATTGCCCCCCATGCATATCTGTAAGCAACTTACTTTAAAATTAAGGTTCTATCTGAAGTCGACGTAGATGAGTTGCTACTCCCGACGGCTAAGATGGTCGCTTCGCACCACACCAATCAACCGAAACGCAACAACTGCTTCACGCTAGACATAGGTGTGACAGTACCTACCTAGTCGAACTACACTGGTTCTACCACCCGGTTGAATAATTTACCCATCGAGAAAGAAGAGCGCTTTGTGACTGTGACATATTATCCTTCGCGATAAAGAGCTCTTAGCTTCCTGTTGTTCGTAGTTTGCTTATTAAGCAATATTTTCCCTGAAAGGTAAAAGGAAAGCTTACTATAAATAAACATGGATCATTAATCAATGGGGTTCTCATGCGCTGAGTGACACGAAACGCTCCATTTACATTCTCGGTTCAAATATCGTGAAATACTTCCACCTGGTGACTCGGGCTTGTACGGTGTGTGAGCGGGAAAGAAGTACTTTACGAATGTATCGTAATCTGGGCTTACTAAGTTATATTTCCTCTCAACAAAGTTACAACCGTATTGTAAGTTAAGTTGGGTATTTATCGCGGAAAGCCTTAAGGCGTTTTTCCGAACTCTATGTTGTTATATAAGTGTAAGCATTTTTACGTTTTACCAGGTCATATAACTGTCTATGAATAAAATGAATTTTCTATTGTCCTATTTGTTAAGATAATTTGTAGTATAGATTAGGACTAGTAGTTAATTTCGGTACTCGATTGTGACATAAACTTTATAAGGAGATTTTCTTTCATGTGTTAAAGTTAAGTGGAAGAGTTTTAATGAGATTGTATTATTAGCTTGTTACTTGAGATAAATATATAATAATTATTATAGAAGGGTGATTAGTGACTAAACAAGTATATTCCAATATATGATCAATCATTGCTGAATACAAATGACTGTACTTGATACTGAATATACTACTGAACAATAATTACTGGCCTTACATGATATGTAAGGACTACAAATCGAACATTAACACAAACATGTGCTAGAAAACACAATATATCATTACTACATTAATAACTACTGTCGGTACATTTTTATAGCTCTCTCAGATACCAAAAATATATTGCGTATTAAAATAACGAGTAAGAACTAATACATATATTCATGCGAATTAGGAATTACACTCGTATATAAAATACTCATATTCACTCGTAGTCTTTCTAGTTACTGCTATACTTTTAACTTCTTGTGAAAATCTAGGTACATAGAATTACACACTTACATACTGACATAGTATTTTCTATCGGGAGGTTTAAAATTATAAAAACTGTTTTACTTTCCATATTTAAAAATGTGATGATGCCGCGGGCAGAATTGTGTGGTATTCTACAACTGTTTCTATGTTATTGCAAAAATGAAATGTAGGATTTTGGATCGACGGACTCTGACCTATGAGGAGAAGCCCCTGACAATGCTTATGTCCATGTTTGTTTGTTTTTTTCCTAAAAGTATGTGGATATGGAGTCCAAAATAATACTGAAATTTCTATTTCGATTACGACATAATAAATTGCGCCCTGCAATCTAGGTTTCAAATTCTCCATAATGTTTGTGCGTATAATTATCGCACTATCACTGCAATATGTAGCTATGAAAACAGAAATACCTCCACGATAAATTAACTGAAATGCAAAGCGTTTGAACTAGATTAGTAGGTATTTTCAGTAAACTCTTAATCTGGTGTGTGGAATAGGAATCGAATTGGCTTTTATCATTAAAATTGGTAAAATGACACATAGCTATAATCTGCGGCCTAGCTTAAGTCGGCTTATAATTATGATAATTTGATGTATATGTTGGAACCATTTTGAAAATCGATTTTGGTTTATTTACTCTTAAAGCAAAACGTAAAAAAAATTGTTGATATAAACTACGGAGAAACAGATTTGATAAACGAGAAAAAGGCGTACCGAAAAACAGATGGCTGGTGAAAGCAATAGGATTAGGTGTAGGTCCAGACTGGAATAACATTTTCATCAACGTTGAGTATCTGCTCTGAAGAGCTGACTCACAAGTAAATATTTATTACGTTCTCCGTATCAATAGAAGTAATATCAGAAAGGTAAGAAATCAATCAGGATTATAAGACCCTTGGACCCATGGTATATAAATCTAATTCATTTACGAAGGACGGACGAATGATAAGTATTAAACTACATCTAAATAATGTAGATTGTAATAATTGAAATGATTAGAAAAGAAATATTTTTTATTATTAAAATTATCATCAAACGTTGTTTGTGCCAACGTGCGTGAAATTATTTACTAGCTTTCATTTGATACATATTGTCATTATAGTAAAAAATCGTGCCCCCCCCTGCTCCTTTTTTACTCTATGTCCAGGCACCATTTTTTAAATTATATAACCTATGTCACTATGCAAATTGAGACAATTCTTATGATATATCATACGTTATAATTCGTCAAGCCGTTTGGGATGTAGCGCGTGCCAAATGGACATACATATTGGTATTGATAACGTTTTACATGCAATTTAATCGGAATGCATAGCTGGTAGGTACCTGCTTTGCCGGTAATATTTTACCGAAAATATCCATAATACGTTGCATTTCGCAAATTCACTGGACCAAGAAAAGTTTCGTGCTGAAAAATTGTTCTTCCAAACATATTCCATGAATACTTTAGGTGCATCATAAATAACTACCGCTCTTAGACCCAAATAAGAAATTACGCTCTACATTTCATTGAAAACTCACTTGGAGATAGTGAAAGGAGTTTTTAATTAAATTAACGTTTAAATTAAAGTATGATTTATCTAGGAAGTTAATTTTAAAACTTAACTTAATGCAGCCAGATCCTATTAGCTCTTCTGTTTGCAGAGCATTGTGGCTGGGTGCGCGCTGCGTTCGCTCCCGACTCTGTCCTCCGCCCTAGCTTATTATCGTGTAATGAAATTATTATTCATAGCACGTCTCTACAATTATCTTGTGCTTGTGCTTGTCAGCGCAATGTACCAATATTTCATAAACGATCTATTAACCCGCAATAACTTTGTTACGTCGCACTGGTTTCATATACATACATATATTGCTTCGTATTATAATATCAGCTCGCATTACTCGGTAAAACATTAATATCCTACTGCTGTGTACTTCTTTCAGTATGAGAGACTTATGGATCATAGTTTAACGTGCCGGCCAAGTGAATTATTAGATTTACACACCTTTGAGAACTTTTTTTTAGAAAACTTTCAGGTGTATAAGTTTTTCTCACGATTTTTTAGCTCGCGTCAATGAGTGATAATTCATTTCTCATATGATTTTAGAAAACCAATGGTGCGTGGTGCGGTGCCTAGGATTCGAACCTCAGACCTTCGATTGAGAGACCGAGTTTCAACCATTGGGTTATAACTGTTTAAAATATCACCGAGAATTGTTATAGCGTAATAACATTTTCATTTGTGCTTCGTGCAACTGCAGTTTCGCGGGTAACTTACATATATTTAAATTAAACTAGTTTTTCCTCTTTCGCCAAAGTCATTGTTGTCTCTGGCAGAATTATCTATAATAGTTTTAGGAAGCCGTGCACGCTAGAATAAATACGTATGTTTCCCCACATCATTCTCCGGGAAAAGGCGAAAGATTTTTCGTTAGAATTTATCAACTTATGCATTCTATAGTTCCGTATAAGAACTTACGTATTGATTGCAGTTTACACAAAGTTTAAAAACTTTCTTTGTAATATATTTTTATAATGTACCTTTATTTCATCATAAACGTTTTTAGATAATAAAAATAAGATTATAAAGCTATTATCCTTAAATTTCATAAAACAAAGTAATTAACTCCTTAATTAATGTATCGTAAATATACTTAAGAAAGGAGAGAACAAGCTTTAGAGGGTGCGAGCGCGCGATTGAGTCAAGAGTTGACTTTAGAATAACTAACTCATTTAAAAGGTTAATTATGTTTATCCCAACTTGACGAAGCATGTCGTCTTCTGTGCATACTACATAATAAGAACTCGTTATTAGATTTCCTCAGTGTCTTCCGCAACAAGGTTATAGTTTTCCCTGGAAATGACAAACGTATCATTAAAAGTTGCTTGGTACGTTGCCATATTTCTCTTGTTAGAGAAACTTTGAATAAAGATTATCAACGGGATTTTAAATCAGATTGATACAATTAACTTATCTTTTTCTAGGTTTACTCGATAGATGTGGTGCCGTCGACCTTTCGCTCGAATGCAGTTCAATAATACATACTTCACACTTACAGTCCTCTTATTCAGAGTATCCCGATTGACAATAAAATGATTGAATACTGTCCCTAATTCAGCATCAGATAAATAGGGCAAGTAATATAATTTGGTAGTATTTTGAACGAAATTCATATTTGTTTCAAATTGTATGCCCATTAATATATTTATTTATGTTCCGAATTAAGATGAATACGTGACACGAGTACGTTTATCAGACACCTATTTATAAATTGCGTTAATTGTATGCTTCTATGTCTGACTTTATTCTCGAATTTTGTTATTATATGTATTTTTAGTCATCCAGTCTTTTCAAGTTGCATTATTGGTTGAGTCAAGAAAATATCAAAACACGTTCTAATATTTGGGATGAGAGCACGATAGACTATTTGTGTCCAGATTTAAATCAACTACTTACCTGCTGTAGTTAAACCCTCTGCTTGGCTATTATCGTGCCATAAGTGTGGTCTATGCAACCATATTAATTATCTTGAAGCTGTGTACAAATAAACACTCATAGCAAACATCGGCCCGTGTTATAGAAGAACCGAGGCCTTACGGCTCGAGTCGGAAGTCAAGAGTTGGCCGGCGGCGAGCGGCTCCCCTATAACCCGTTTTCCCACTTTCACACTTGTCGGTTCCTCTACGAGAAATCTCTATTTCTTCTTAAGGAAAAATAGTGCCGTCTCCAGTTGCCAAAAGGATCTTGTAGAATAAATTAGATGTCGTTTCTACGTATAAGCGTTATATATACGACACGCTTGTTATCCATTTTAAAAAGTACTTATTTTATTATGATATCGAAAATAATGTATAAAGTGCGCTGCTTAGAATTTTTATTACGTAACTTTGAGTATTTTGTAGTTCTACGTAAACATTTTTTTAAGAACATTGGTAGTTTTGTCATCCACTGTTATAAATACATGTACTACCTGCATATAGACTGGTATGTAAAGTGAATGCTTTAGTGTATTACACAATTTGATCGATATTTACAATTATTTTATATAAAATATCAACAAGTTTAGTTGTTCGCCTGCGTCAACTGTTTATTTGGGTCATTATTTACAGAATTCCATTAATTACTGTGACAAGAGTCAACAGTATTAATCAGTTAACATGCTAGCGTGCAATTTATGTAATCGTATTGAAAATAAATCCATCCATCAGTCCCTAGAGACTCACTGCTGGACGTAGGTCTTTCCCAGTGGAGATATTGCCAATTGTCATCTTGTTTGTCATATACATAAACGCTTTCTAAAATCATAGAATTTTCTCCTGTGTCGTGGGTGCCATGGACACACAAAGACGAATACACAAACACCCAGACCCAGAACAGAAATCTAAAATCATCATTCACATTTCTGTCTGGCCGGGGATCGAACCCGGGAACCACTGCGTCGTAGACTGGTATATTGACCGTAGCGCCACAGGAGTCATCATGTACCTTAGTGACTGCAGTGAGTATCGATGTTACACAGAAACGTGATGCTGCCCATTTCCTAAAGTTATTCCACGGAAAGAGCGGAAGTGATGCTATTATACATATATCGACTAGCAGATCCGTGCCCAATTCGTTGGACATTAAAAATTGGTGTATATTGGAACATGCTATTGACAATGTCACGTACACTTCGCTACTTAGTAGCTATCTTCTTTCATAGACTAGGGGTCTAGGGAATGAAATAAAATCCCCGCTCATTCTCTATTTATTCTAGAGAATGAAACAGGATTTAGCAAAACAACTAAGATAATATTTGTGTAAGCGTCACAGAACTTACTCTTATCTAGTAGCAGTTTTCTAACAGAATATTTCAATATTTGTCATCCGTTTGCGTCTAACAAAGGATTGAGTCATTTTAATCTTGAAAGCAATTATTATGAGTAGTAGAATAAGGAACACTGCTATAAATATTCAATTACTTAATAATAAAGGGGAATATACGAATAATATAGTGACGTCTTCTTTTGGCAGAAGAAATACGTAAATTATATTAGCTCGCTCATGTATTATGCGTGAAGTCGTTTTCTTCCTGCAGTTGCTTCGAGATTACTACTTTTATTATTACGATACCTTTTTATGTAATAAGCTATGAGGAGGCATAAATCTACGGAATGGGGTCATTGCAAGCTTTGAATATGTGTAACAATTGAAGGCGATAGAAATTATATGTACTGACAAAGGAGGTACTAACGCCGCGCCCTTTCATAGCACGGATCAGTTAATGCGTTCCGGTTGAAGAGTGCAGTTGTTAGCTCACTTCAACTTCACAAAGATTTGATTGTTTGTTTGTTTGTTTCAATTGAAGAGGCTCTGAAACTACTGGACTGATTTATAAAATTCTTGTACCGTTTGAATCCTACATTATCCCTGATGAACAAACGCTATATTTACTTATATGCCACTAATAAAACTATTTTTATGTCCCGTAGCGAAGCACGGGTAGATCAGCTAGTATAATCATCTTATTATTCTATCTTATTCTCATATATCTTATATATTCAGTTGCTTACAGATGTAGGCGGCAGAGTTCACTTACGTTTACTACTTTATCACAGGCGATACTCTTTCCACGATGCGTCGATGATGGCCGGTTCGTGTCCATCCGTAATTCCATGGACTATGGAAAGCAAGCATTAGAAACACCGCAATCGCTTCGTGCAAAAGTACTATACGAATTTATTATGTGTATAAGGATTACTGTGAATCAAATCGACCATAATACAAACTTTATTCACAAAGATTCACTGGAGTCAAAAGTTTAATACATAAAGAAGCACGACGCCATACAAATTACAATGCTCAGTTCAAAATATGGGTTTGAATATATGCCATATCGCGTATAAGTTTGTTCTAACTGATTTAGTTTATACCTGATGAGCGTATTAAGACATTATTTGTTAATATTGTATAGAAGGTATAAATAAATATTAAATTTTACTGATATTTTTTTATATTCACAATATGACAACAAAATTATCTAGGGTCTACCGCTGTACAAACTTCAACAGCTTTAGGAAGTACTCAGGTATACACTTCAATATGATAAAGTAAGCAAGAACACCCACCAACACAATAGATGGTCGAGTCAATATTGAACCGCTTTATTTACACAGAATAAAAAGAAAAAGGTTTGGCAAACATATGAAATTTCACTTGCAAATAAACTTACACAATTGTAATACAGACACGCTGGTATTAAATTACTGCGTACTTATTTCTGCCCGTGACATCGCATGCGTTATAAATTAATGCGTAACAATTAATATGAAGATTCATTTTCACATGAGCATGATAACTGTAATTGACTATCTATAATCTTATTAATATTATAAATGTGAAAATTTGTGAGGATGTATAACACATAACACTTCAACACTTTTTACACTCATAGCCCCAAAGTAGGATTTTTTCTTGTGTCGTGGGTGCCATGGACACACAAAGACGAATACACAAACACCCATACCCAGAACAGAAATCTAAACTCATAATTCACGTTTTTTTCTGGCCGGGGATCGAACCCGGGATCCACTGCGTGTCAGACTAGTATGGTGATCGATTCGCCACGCGGGTAGTCAATGTATGTGTTTGTTATTATTTCACGCTTAAACTACTAGTCGGATTTTACTGAAACTTGATGCACACATGGTTTATGACCTGTATTAAAACATGGCATACTCATCACCGAAGCAGGCGGAGCCGCGAGAATAATCTAGTCTAGTAAGATAATATGTTTCACTGATTCCAAAGTGTTTATTTTGACATACCCATAAACAAACGTTCAGACAGAAACGTTTTATTATGTTTATCAAAATCCAATTTCGTAAAATTAAATAATCACCAATTATAATTAACAAATTATTACTATGTTAACAAATTATTACCTTGTTATCGTACAAGTCAATAATATAATTAGCGTACTTGTTAATTCCATTACCATAGTTGTGTAACTACAGGAGACAGCAATTAGGAAATTGGACTGGTATCATATAAGTTTATTTTCAGGTTCACGGCACACGAAAGGAATAAAGCGTACTGTATTTTAAACTACCTGTATATCTTCTACATCATATTTTAAAGTGGAAGTGTAGAATTGTCCATTTGGGCAAAGTGGAACATATCTCACGGCGAGCTAGCGTAGCACTTGATCAAAATATTTTTATCCGCGCTGCTAAAATGAGGAACACTAAAGCCGAACTAAACGGCTCTGGCGCCCCTTTATAATGTTATCGTCCACTATGTCGTGTAACTATGCTCTGAATACATATTTGTCTGCGCCGATCGGGCGGGCGAGCGTGATGAAAAATGACATGTTCCGTCCGCTCAGAAAACTCTTCGATCTTCAACTTTTTCCAACTTTTACTTAAGTTCCCCATTGTAGTTTCGAGATGATTATTTTGAAATATAAAGGGCATTCGGAGAAGGTTGGAAGAGATTTGCGACTCGAAAGTTTTAAAACTCTGCTTAGATTTATTTGTTGCCGCGCACGACGCGCGATTTGGACTTTTCCTATTAATTTGGCGTGAAGTGAACTTCGCGCTTTGGGCAACAATGTTAAATTGCATCGTCGATTAAATTAACGCAAGTTCAATTATAATGAATGAGTCCTGTGTTTTTGTTTATGAGGTAACGTTTAAAGATTAAGTATTTTCGCAACAATTATCGCATAGTACTTATAATTTCTTAGCATTAACGATAAGTATGATATATATAATCGATGAAAACTATTGTATGACTGAAAATTTTGATAGACTGCCGTATATGTAGTATATACTTATCTGGGTGTGAATTATATATTAATGCAATAACTGCTACTTGTAGTCTTAAAACCTACACACTTTTTAATAAAATAATGCAGGTATGTTACATTATACGACAGTACTGTAAGACAGTCTTTTTTTTTTTTTAAACGCCTTCTACATTCATAGCCCCACAGTGGGTTTTTCTACTGTGTCGTGGGTGCCATGGACACACAAACACGAATACACAAACACCCAGACCCAGAACAGAATTCTATACTCATCATTCATATTTCTGTCTGGCCGGGAAACGAACCCGGGACCCACTGCGCGTCAGACCGATATGGTGACCATTCGGCCACGCGGGTCGTCAATCGATCAAATCGATGTACAAACAATAAATACTTTGTATTAATTTTCGCTTTAAATATATTCATCTATCTTATTCATCGCCGACTTGTCTGATAAAATTACACGGCACAAACAAAGTCACGAGGCGGAGCTAGATAGCAGCGATTAATTAACAAATTTAATTTTGGATCTAGCGATACTTTTTTTCTGTTTACCCGCCCTGCACTGGTTGTTTGTATTCTGGTCGCTTGTGAACTGTTGTTGATCTTGTTAATTAATCGTTTTATATGCAGACTGGTGCTGTAACGATCTTGGTTAGGTTAGATTTTTTAATTAGAAAACCCAGTAGGAATTTAGGTTGTCAAATGTAGATAAGGTTGTTCATTTTACGTTGCGATCATGAAGATAATTGCGTGCGGCAGCCACGGGCGCGGGTAGAGTGCACTATGCGATCCATATGTCTCGCGACCGCAATACTGTCGTTGCCTATACCTGTGAAATTCGGCCATCATCTCTATGAAAATGGAACGCAGTTAACTCATTCCTTGATTAATTGCGATCTTATCTATACTTTTATACTTATATCATAAATCAATAGAGTTTGTTTGGTTGAACGCGCTAATCTCAGGAACTACTGGTTCGAATTAAAAAATATTTTTGTGTTGAATAGTAAATTTATCGAGAAAAGCTTTAGGCTATATAACATCACGCTATTTGTTTGTTTTAATAGATTGTTCTCTAATAAACGCGTGTGAAACTGCGTGGCCTAGCTAGTCTGATTATATATGTATATACTACCTGAAGAAAAACTTAGGTTTTACTAGGAGTTGGAGGCACATAAAAATGATAAGGATCTTCCGGATAGAAAAGTAAATGTTTAACTTGTATATGCCAACAAAATTTTGCTATTTTTTACGCGTTTCATTTTTATTTAAATTTGAAAAAAGAAAGTCTGAAACCAAAGGGTGTAGTGACGCCACAAAAACAGTCGCTATCGTAAATAAATAGTGAAAAATATCGGAAAATCAAATCAAAATTACCCTACAGACGGACCAGTTAAATAAACTGCTTCCATGCAAAAAAATCTCTGAATCTGACCAGTGGTTATTGCGTGATTAAGAAACAAAGACACAAACCATCGCATTTTTATATATTAGTATAGATATAGCAGTAATCTGGAGTTTCTTCAGTGCCATATAATTAAAAACCTATTCCCAGATTTAGATACATATTTACTACGCTATCTTACGTAACAAATTATAGGGAAAAATTTGAATAAGCTCCTTAATCTCATTTATTTCCGTCAACGAAGGTCTTACCAAGTCATAAGTGAATCAGCGGGTGGTATCTCTCCTATGTAGGACGAACCTTGAACGAACTGAAATCGTAATAGATTGTTACCTTACCCTACACAAGGGACAGAAAACCAATAAATAAATGAAGGAAACTTACAAATAAAGTTACTAAATTGTAATTTGTTTCGTATGAGTATTTACAAGCAGTCAACAATAATGTGGAATAATGAACCACATATTATTTGTATGTAACATTACGAAATTAAATTCCCTCGTGAAATTCGGTAACTACAAACATTGAGCTTCACTACTTTCTAACCAATTTATTAAAAAAGTTTTTTTTTGGTATACGTATTGTATATATATATGTTAAACTATGAAATACCTTGTTTAACTATGAAATATGTTTAACTTATGAACATTAACAAAATAATAAATGTATTTGTACAAAATGGTTATACATCTACTTACAAAGGAATGCGGTTATTTGAAATTTT
>DWNE01008115.1:0-11754 GCA_018249875.1 Cecropterus toxeus | reverse complement strand
TGCATTTGGTAAAAAAATGTTATTTTGATATTACAAACAGACACTTCAATTTTATTTATATGTATAGATAATATAATTAAGCAATCAAATGTTAATGTCCTTAGTTAGATATACTACATGCTATACCAAGAGTGACTCTCGTAAATCAACAATCATTTATATTTACCTTTTTAGACATGAATATAATTATGAAGCCAAAGTTTTTTTTGCAATTGACTATATACATGAGTTTTAATTTTCAAAACAAAGGAAATCGTTTTACTCGTGTCATCATCTTTAATGATCTTTTCTTGGAACTGCATTTGTATGCCCAAGGGATTTAAAGGTAAATCTCAAATCTTATGGCCCAGCAACGAGTATTTTTATTACATATAAATACCTAAGCTGTAATAAAATTTAAATAACGCTAATTTACTCAATTAAAACCCAGTTCCTAAACGATCAAGTATGTATAAGGGTTTTTTCGCCAAAGATGTGCGAGGTAGTTAAACCTAAGCTATATATACATATGTCAAATCTACCAATAGAATTACCTTATTTTCATTGCTTAAATTTGATGTTCAGTCTATTTTCATGAGTTCTAAGCTAGTACTAGTGGAAATTGATTCAAGAAAGATTAACGCTACACATCTCCTAACTTCACAATTGTTTGTTTTGAAAAGCATTATTTAACAAGAAGCTTATTTTCAAATCCCAAATATATGCCATTATATGTGTACCATCTACAGTTATAACATGTGCTGATTGATTAGTTTCCAAAGATTATTGTGAAGTAAAACAAAAATACGACTTTAATACTTATCTCATGACTGAAGCAAAGAAGTAAAAGAAATTCCTTGACCGGCGTAGCTATAAAATTTCATAGGACATCTTACTTGCTTAGCGTTGGTAGAAACGGTCAAATAGTTTCCTAGCTTAGCTTTGACCTCGAACCCTACTTAGGTATCACGCACATATTGACATAATGCTATATTTTAATATTATGAGAGCTATTATCGAACCGATACGTAGAAATGGTAGCTGTTGGTGTTACTGTATAAGAATCACTTTTCATGAACTTTATCAAACATATGTACATTTCATTATGTAAACTTTAATAATATTAAAGAAAACTTTATGTTTCTTACTATCCTTCTATTTATTTCACGGTTTGTTACTTATTTATTTTATTTTACTTATTTATTTATTTGGATTACCAACATAAGATACAGCAGTTCTCTTAAAAGGTACATTTATATAAAAATCTAAATTAATAACTATTCTTACTTAACAGGTATCCACAACATGCATAAAATATGTTTGACATTAGTATTTCATAGTTGTTAATTTTGTTTACATGAACTTGATTAAAATGTTTAATTTAACGCAAAACTATGTAATAAAGATTGACTTAATTAAAATAAAACCCGGACAAGCAAGATTCTCCGTCGGGATAATAAACGCAACGACGTATATGTTTTCCACATATAAATCAGTGGAGCAAACTTGCAACTGAAACTAATGAACCGGAGCGACCGCTGGGCGAGTGTCAACCACAATACATTACTACTTAATAAATTGGTACATATCTCCATTACCACCTGTTGTGTACCTAAATCGATATTGTATAAGGTCACGGTAGTGCCTACATTATTAACTATCTATTATATACTTTGGATTACAATATTTTTTAATATGGTTAGTTGTGATTTGGGTGGAAACTTCTAAATACTAAGAGATACTTAAAATATGAATACAAATGATAAGTAGAACGCGACAATATATACATACATATTTTTTTATAAGAATGAAGAAGCCAACGAGCATGCAGTCCACCTGATAGTAAGTGGTCACTGCCGCCCATGGACATCTATAAACAACTTCATAAATATAGAACAGGGTTTCTATCTGAAGTCGATCACAAATGCATTGCTACTCCTGAGTATTAAGATGATCGCCTCATATATAAGTGAGCCGATATTTCGAGTTGGAAAAGTGGCTGCAATCCAGTGGATATTAAATGGTAGTTGTTATCTATAGACATCTGTAACTGGTCCCAAATACAATAGGAGTATCTATCGATTGGCTTATATTTAATTTTACTAAAAGCCTAAGTTAGGTTTGAAGCTCAATAGTTTATCTAACTGCACTATTAGTAATACACAGTTTTATGCAACTGCTATAAGGCAGTCATAACCGTAGTTGTGCTGCCTCAATCCAGACTTCAGAGGTTCTAAGACCACTTAAAGAAATTACACTTCTACAATCATCTCTGAGATATTTATCTAACCACGGACTCAATCCGGAACCTTTTACAAGATATACCAATATGGTGTCCACTATGCCAAGCGGGTTGCCTACTTTTTGTACGTCTAAGTTTATGAATTGTATATTCATGCGATACACTCATAATTAAGTGTATTACAGTTATTAATGTAATGTACTCCCAATGAAGTAAGGTGGTTGAATAAGTATTATTCGGCCTAATAGGTACCTCCCTACACCTACGAGTATTTCTAGCGTGGAAAGTTGTGTTGCCAGCTCACTTTAATATAAGACCATTTTAGTTATCAGGAGAAGCAACACATCTGTATTTGACTTCTGATGGA
This sequence comes from Cecropterus toxeus, assembly GCA_018249875.1. Taxonomy (NCBI): domain Eukaryota; kingdom Metazoa; phylum Arthropoda; class Insecta; order Lepidoptera; family Hesperiidae; genus Cecropterus; species Cecropterus toxeus. The sequence goes on along the minus strand of DWNE01008115.1, from coordinate 9,166 downwards.
ACCCCTGTTTTATATGAAGTCGCTTACAGATGTCAATGGAAAGCAATGACATTGCCTTCGTCATACAAAACGTAGTAATCAGAAGGAATTTTCTTCATGATTTTTTTTTATTATAGAAAGTTCATAAAAACCTAACTAAAAGTGCACTGTTTGTAACAGATTGGGTGATAATTGTTAGGTGATTAGATAATCATGTTGAACTTAAATGCAGTAAATCTCATTTATAATGAGATGCACTATTTACGTCTTTTTACAGATCAAATATCCGGCTGTCAATATGATATATTTTTATTGTAATATCAATGAGCTAACAAAGCATAAATTTTAAAGATAAAAATGCGTTCATCTCTAACCTATCATTTTGCAAATACTGCATTTTCCATTACGACGGCAAAATAGGTGGTCATGATTTTCTATTCCTAGACTAATGTTTTAGACAACTTTTTGTTTTGTTCCCATAACATAAATTTTACTGACCTAGTTCGAATTATTTATGCAGCTTTCAGTTTAGTTCCAGGATTTTACTTTCCAATTTCATAAAATATAGCAATAAAGAGCAGATGCTATAAGTTTTCCGTCGTTCCGACGTTTTTTTTAACAAATTACGTATCTTCTGTCTAAAGTAAAAATATTTAACGTGCCGTTTTAGTAGTTCAGTTAATCATTTTATTTTGTCTTAGTAACTCCTCGCAATGAACGTAAGTGCTTAAGAATTAAAATACGTTGGCTTCAGAGTCAATATTAGGGCAAAGGAACTTGGCACAGGCAATAAATATTCAAGTTCTCGGGAAAGTATGGATATATTATTAAACATTTCAAACTCAAAAAGTTTAGCTATGTTTTAGAAATTAGTCAAGAAGATCTTAACCTTAACCTATACACTACAATATTTACTTTAACTAGTACTGTAACTAGCCATAAAATCATTTTGGTATTAAAAATTGTGTATCGTGAAAGAGTCTTTATTGTATTACTTCTGGGTACGGGTTTTCTCCTAAAATGAAAAGGGATTAGGCCATAGTCCACCGGGCTGGCTAAGTGCGAATGGTTGATTGCAATAACCTATAAGTACTTACTTATTATTGAAAGATCTCTTTAGTGCAGATTTCTTTGTAATCCTTAACTTTTGGGGAAAGTCATTAAATAAACAATAATTTACGTGTAGCGAAGAAAAAAAATGTGAATATTTAGTTTCTCTGATTTGAAATAAGTAGCAGCCAAAAATTGTGCAGGTTAAAAAACCATAAAACGATATATTTATATGTTTCTGTTCTTAGCCGTTTAAAATAAATTATTTTAAGACGCGAGATAGTTATCATTCTTTAGTTTTAACTTCTTACAACAATTTAATAAAAAAAAAATATTTTAGGATTTGGCAAAAAGCGATTAATGATGCTAATGAAACTGTTTACCATTAAAGGAAGATAGATTTTACGACAAGTTGATTGAGTGTTACAACTTTTACGACCATCATTCTACAACGAGCCGTAAAATCATTTTGGAATGCAAATATTATTCAAAACGAGCCATCTATGCAAACAACGTGGTAATTCCAAGGAAAGCCTCTTCCGAATTTTCATATTAATTGACGTAATAATGGAATGGTTCAATAAAATTATCGCTGGTTTTGGAAGTGTCAGTAGAGTAACTAATTAATACCTATAATATAGAACAACTAATTAATACCTTTAATCTAAAATCTTTTCTAAGTCTTGTCGCAAATATCTTGTTGTTTAGTTATTTTGGACTATCAGAAACTCTAACAAATAAGTCAATTATTTTTTTTGTTTATTTTGACATTTTAGCATTATTCATAAATTCAGATAGTCACAACTCAAATTTGAGCAGTATCGGTTATAATATGGAATATAATTTTTGAGGTGGTCACGGGACCTTTCGGGTACGTGGATGAAATGCATCTATAATATTTAATAGTTGGTAGACCTATTTCTAGCGTGAAGCAGTTCATGCGTTTCGGTGGAAACGTGTGGTTGCCGGTTTACTTGTATTTGAGGTGAACATCCTAGTCATTGGGAAGAGCAACACATCTGTGACCAACTTCAGAGAGAACACCTGTTTTGTGTGAAGTTGCTTACAGATGTCCATGGGTAGTGCAGGGACCACTTACCATCAGATGGACTGCATGCTTGTTTGCTACTTCAGTCTGATAAAAAAAAATCGATGGCACGATGGAGGTTATCTTTATTAAATTTATGCATGTAGTTTTACTTTATATGTATAAAGTAAAACTACATGCATAAATACATTTTCACTTGTATTTGTTGCCTTTGGTACACAAATATGTAAATTGGATTCGGATAAAAACCAGTGACCTAAATTATACATCCACACAGCTGTTATATTTAAGACATAAATATAAAAGATCAAAGACATCCCACGAAACAAAATTATAATAAGTATTTGTGCTGGGACTTTCGAAAAGTTGTATATTTATTATTGTAGCTTTTAAATTACTAAAGGACCTAAACCAAAAAAAATAATGATAGACTTGCTTCTTTGAAGAATTCTTGTCTCTACAACGAAGTTACATAAAGTTTCCGTAATTATTTGAAACTATAACTAACAGAAGATATAAAAATAAAAATAACGTAAGTTTGTTTTACTTACAATAAGTTCTGTACCAAATAGCTATAGGAAAAAAGTAATGAGCTTTTTAATTGTTACGTCAATGAAAAACAGAAACCGTACCAAACAAGTTTCTTTTTTTGGACGTTTTCAATTAACACAGAAAGTAGAAAAAAACGTTTTCCTCCGTTATAAAAGATATCACCGTGAAAAAAAGATAAACACGCAGATTTGTTTTTAAATTAATATTTTTTGATAAGTTCATACATTTGAATTTTTGATAATCGAAAATAGAACCCTCTAAATGTTAGATTAATGGTGATCTCTGCACCACGCGATTTGTCAAACATTATATCTAATAAACTTCTCAGATCTCCCAGTATCTAATATATTTAAACAAGTAATTCTTAGCCTTAGAAACCAAAGATAAAAAACAAAGAAAATATTCGACAAAAGACGACCCGCGTGGCGGAGCAGTTACCATACCGGTCTGACACTCAGTGGGTTCCGGGTTCGAACCTAAATGATGACTTTAGATTTCTGTTCTGATATATTCATTTGTGTGTGTGTCCATGGAATTATTGTAGAAAACGCTATTTATTTATTCTCATCGTAAGACTACCTTACAACTTTGTTATACATCATTTATATATAATATAGAGTTCTTGTTTCCTCTTTTATTTCATTGATAGGACTGCGAGCGATTGTGTCTGCACTTGAAGCGTCGAGTACTGTAATTTAGTTCAAAAGTGTTACAGAAAGTTAGCCTGGAGGCGGTTGAAATAACGAGAATTTTTTATGAAACCCGAGTGGCCGCGCCATTTCCATTACTCTCATTGGTAACTAAGTTGGGCCGAGGAAAACAAATTTGTTCGCTATCTGTCAGCTAAGAAATATTGAAGTGGCAAACGTCTGAAATTTTCAGATTTGATTAAATTTCCCTTCGTACTTTTGTTTGTCGGTAGTTCCTAAGTAGTCGGTAAATATTCGAAAGTGTTTAAATTCCCTTCGCTTCTTATCGTCTTCGCAAGTCTGTCACTTTGTTAATGGAGTGTTTAAATACTTTTGTTAATACCAAAACTTTGAATGCGTATTATCGGTAAGTATTCGGCTTCTATTTCGCCTGTACATTATTTAATTGAAATATTAGCGTCAACACTTTTGTATTTTTTAATTTGTTTTTACACAAATTTATGTTATAGGTACTCGTACATAATATGATACTTATACAATTTTTACTCTCTAAAAACAAGTATTACAAATAAATCGTGGATTTGTAAGAATGCATATCAAATGTCTAAGGCTTTTCTGGAATACCTGAAATAGGGCTTTTAAGGTTAATTCTCGCAGATACTTTCTTACATGTATGTATATAGTAGTTAGTAAAAACCTAACAAAATTTTAGTAATAACATATTTATTAAAAATAAAACAGTCGTTTTCAGAGAAAATAATAACTTTTTATATATACATCCAATAAACTCGCTCGTTTTCTGAGACACACAATGCCTTTGTTTCATTGGTTTCGTTGTATAAAAAAAGAATAACTTCTACCCAATAAATAGAAATTTTGACTTTGTCTATTAAAAAGTATGATTCTTCCGTATAAATAAAACTCAGTAGTGCAGGTGCAATCTACACCAGCTTCACAAAGTCTCGTACAAAGTAAAGTTAAACTTATAAAATATTGAAATGATTCTAAGCATAGACTGGAAAACTATTCCAAGTTTTCAGAATAGCATTGGCATTACGCGACAACGGATTCTAAATCCGGTTCCATTAGGTGCCGTCTGCTTCTAAATATAGTATTTTTATGTGAGCCTCCGATCGAAACCTACTGTCGTCGGAATTTTTCGAGAAAAAGTCAGTAATCCAATATTATCTCATTAAGAGGAAAATGTGTATTTTTATTTTACCCCGAGGAAAAATGTCACGGATTAAATCTTCTTTCATTTTCAATACAGACAATAATTAATATACCTACTGTATAAAGAATGATCAAATTTCACTAGATTATTTTTACTTTTGTATATGAATGCTTAGTGCGTCTCCGTATATGTTTTAGAGTGTTTTCTTTGAGTATGAGTACATAAATCGTTGTTTTCATATGAGAATGAAGATTTCGCAAATTAATGTTTCATTTCGATACGTATAAGTCTCAAGTCTAAGTGTCTGAAGGTGCTTTTCCCTAACAAAATGTATGGGCATAGGTATAATAATTAAAAATATATTATTTAACGATAATTGGATGTAACTCTAGATTTATCTATCATAAGATGTTATTACGAACTTGTTGAAATTGTTTGTAGTTTGGTTGAAATCTGTCTAACAGATCTGAATAAATATGATCAGTATATGTAAATTGTAAAAAAAATATTTAATAAAGTAAAAAAATCTTTAAGTTTCTTACTTTATTTTACATACATTCGATTTACGCGCAAATCCCACTCGGTCGATTTTTTTAATAAGACCCTTGACATATTCAAATTGAGAGCATCCCGATCTTATTTCTGAATTTATATAGGATAAAACTTATAACCCATGTCATAAATATGCCAAAACCCTCCCCAATCTCAAAGAATCTCACGAAGATCTGAATGCAGAACCGATTATGTTGAAACCAAGTCAATAGCAAAACAACAGTTAAAATATTTTGTGGTTATTCATTAATTTATTTCTCAGGAGTAGCATTTTGTCTATGACTTAAGTTATATAGAACCGTAGCTACTGTTATATGATTTGAGACTAATATTGTCACGGATTTTCGCAACCCACTTTCATATTTAACGAGAACTCACGATATGCTGTTTAAATTTCTTTAATGCCAATATTTCGAATGTCAATTATAATTATGTATCGTGGTCATGTCGAAACGGCTATTTAATGTATCTACAAAATACAAGGATGGTAATAATCCAGGTCGTTACTTGACTACTTCGTTAAAGGTAAGTTCTGTTTGCTTTAAAACAGTATGCCGTAAGAGATTCCATTCAGACTCAAACAATTGCAACTCAAAACTTAAACATAAAATTAAACTCAAAAGTTCCCTCCTCTTATTTGATCCGAGTCTCATTCATTAAACAAATACATTGAAACAAAGAGTCGAAAGACTCCTTCCGAATACGCATTTTGTTGAAATGGCAATAATTACTTTGGAATACAAGACGCTTGGTCTTATCTACCGACGCCAAGCTATACCATGTTTGTTTATTTTGTGAAACTGAACAAACAGGACAGTGGCTTAGGGTATATCTGTGTTAAGTATACATAGCCAGTTATAAATATAAATATTTTACTTTGAAACTTCGTACTAAACTAGTGATACATACTAGCTTTGATTTTGTTTTATAAGAATGAAGTAGCAAACGAACATGCAGCCCACCTGGTCGTAAGTGGTTACTTCAGCCCATGGATATCTGTAAGCAACTTCATATAGTACAGGGGTTCTATCTGAAGTACATCACAGATGCGTTGCTTCATGCGTTTCTCCTGAGGACTAAGATGGTCGCATCATATATAAGTGAGCCGGCATCCACACCCTTCCACCGAAACGCAAGAACTGCTTCACGCTAGAAATAGGTGTGGCGGTGGTACTTCTCCTGTCGTACTACATTGGTTCTACCACCTGGTAAACCTGATATGTAAGACGCTAATTTTAGTTAAAATCGAATCCAAGGCAAGTACAACTGATTTTTCTAAAAATATGTGCGTATTAGAAATTTTAATATTACTGCTTTGAGGTAAAGGACAACATCGTGAGGAAACTTGCACATCTGAGAGTTCTCATAAAAGAAGAATTCTACGAATGTGTGAAGTCTACCAATTCGCACTCGACCAGCGCGGTGAACTATGGCCTAAAACTCTCTCACTCTGAGAGAAGACCCGTGCCCAGCAGTGGGACAATAATGTGTTGACGATGAGGCGACAGTGGCTATTTACCGTCAGATGGACTACATGCTCGATTGCTACATCCATATTATAAAAAAAATATCTTACATTTGAAAAGGCACCAAAAAGTAAAAGGCATTAAAAGATATTCACTAATATCAAAAATTTCACATAAGCTAACTTCACTGAAGGATGTATTGTGGTAAAACCCTACTTCAGGGCTTGCTGACTTAGTGCTTACTAGAAGCGACATACATATAGCCAACTTTAGTTAATGACTTTAAGACTATTCCTTCTTGAGGTTGATAACAAATTGGAGCTGCATACTGATTTATTTCCATCATTATATGAATACCCAGATATAAACGCTAATGAACCATACCTTTGGTATACATAGCATCCATACCCAACCATGACTTTAATTATAAAGCTGATATAATTCTTTGCATAGGAAGATATTCCGATTCTGTATTTCTATCTATTTAAAGAAGATAAAATGTATTGCGATAAAGATTAAAGATAAAGATTTTGTAAGAAATTTATTACAAATCTCTAACATTTTCTAATAACATCGTCTGTATTTTCTACGATTTTTATTTATAGCTCCAAGGAGTACAGTTAAGACATCTTTAATTGCAACACTTACTAACAGTCTAGTCTAGTCTTTTAGCTAAAAATACAAAGAATATATACTCGTACAAAAATCTAGTATGATTATTGGATTCAATGTCACTAATTATCCATAATAAGATTTCTGGTTTGGATATATATCTATACTAATATTATAAAGCAGTAGAGTTTGTTTGGTTGAACGCGCTAATCTCAGGAACTACTGATTCGAATCGAAAAATTATTTTTGTATTGAGTAGTGAATTTATTGATGCAGGCTTTAGGCTATATAACATCACGCTATGTTTGTTTATTCTTTATAAGATTGTTCCCTAATAAACGCAGGTGAAACTGCGTGGCACAGCTAGTAAGTTATATAAGGGTGATATACTCATACCTTCCAACGGGTTCAGGTAGAACATGTGTTCTACATAGACAAGATGTCCATGGGCAAAGGCCACTTGCCATCAAGTCGAAGTAGAAAACACGTATTGCTACTTCCATATATATACTAATACTATGATTAATACAATCTATACTAATATTACCTATGTAAAGATTTGTTTGGTTGAACGCGCTAATCTCAGGAACTATTGGTACGAAATGAAAACTATATTTTTGGTTGAACAGTCATCTTATTGAGGAAAGCTATAGGCTTTAACATGCCATGTTTACCAGTGTAGTTCGACCGGGGCAGTACCACCGCCACATCTATTCCTAGCATGAAGCAGTATAATGTGTTTTGAAAAGATGTGGCTGCCGGCTTACCTATATGAGGCAACCATCTCAGTCCTCGGGAGTAGCAACGTATCTGTGATCAGCTTCATATAGTACCCCTGTTCTATACAACGTTGCTTACAGATCACCATGGACGACAGTAACCAGTTACCGTCAAGTAGACTGCATGCTCGTTTGCTGCTTCAATCTAATAAAAAAATGTTTGTTTGTTTGTTTTTTTCTTACGTAATAGCGGATGAAACCGTAGGTCACAGCTAGTTATAAATAATCTAATTAATTATCCCAAAGTACTGGTCAGTTTTAATACGAGTATAACATTTAAGCTGTATTTTAACTTGCTCTAACATAAACCCTAATAATTAAATACGATTTTGTACACTAGGGGACACGATTGATTGAGGATTTACTTTTAAGTGTTCAGAGGTGTAGCGAGTATCAACAACTCGCTTTAACGAGCATAGTTCTAGGAAACGTGGTTTCGAACTATTACGGCGATAAACTCGATCTTATGAGGCTTATATGGCTTAATAAATCCTTTACGTTGGCATTTGATAGTGGCTTTAGAATATTCATTAAAGATGAGTAAACGGCGTTTATGACATTTGATGAAGATATAAGTAGGCTATTAAAATATTATAATAATATATATTAAGGCTAGGGTTAAATTTTAAAATTAGTGACCTGAATCGAAAACATATTCTTCTAGTATTAAGCTCACTAAATGCGAGGTTATAATATGTGCTAATTAAACCTTTCCAATTAAAAAAGAAGTACTGCAAGTTCTTTGCAACAAATTACATTGACGAATAACGTTGTCAAGTACTTGTATATTTCAATATTTTCCTAATAATACACCTATTTCTAGCGTAAAGCAGGTCTTGCGTTTCGGTGGAAGGGTGTGGTTGCCGGCTCATTTTTATATTAGGCGACCATCTCAGTCCTCGGGAGTAGCAACGTATCTGTGATAGACTTAATATAGAACCCCTGTTCTATATAAAGTTACTTACAAATGTCCATGGGCAGCAGTAACCACTTACCATCAGGTGGGGTGCATGCTCGTTTGCTACTTCATATTTATAAAAAAAAAACTTCTACGAGATTCTTTTGAATGGAAAAAAATACATTATAATAATAACAGAATATGTGTGTAACACAAACCTCAAGCAACGCAACTATGATCAACTTCAGGTAAATCTGTCGTATTACCACATTTAAGACTGATTGTAGATAACCACGGATAGCAGCACCTACTTACTAACAGATTTTTTTACACACGCACGCTTTCTACACTCATAGCCCCACACTAGGATTTTCTCCTGTGTCGTGGGTGCCATGGACACACAAAC
>DWNE01008114.1:0-11755 GCA_018249875.1 Cecropterus toxeus | reverse complement strand
AAGTATTTCTTGTTAACCTTTTATATTTTCGTCAAATTCTTGAAGCGATATTGAATCTTTTAATATAGGAGTATGGTATAGTACCTACATAATTTATGACCGTTCCCAAGTATCAGGACATTTTTTCTACGAGCACTTTGTCAAAATAGTAACCTGATTTTTTCGATATTTATCCTGCGACATTCATATAGATTGTAACAAATATATTATCAACGCATAACGCTTTGCATCACACATACATGATATGTGGAACCAACCAAGTTTTAAGTGAACTGAAACCATCTATAAAAATCTTAGATTTTTTAATACTTCCCGCAGAAAATCAAAACGTCTTTCAATTCCATGCCGTGTCCTTTCATGTGTTAAAGCATAATACGCTGAGATAAAACTAGAATAATGTACTGTCTTACAGCAAGAAAAGAGAACGTACATCAGGAAAATAACTACAGTAAGTGGAGGGTCCGCTTAGGGACCAGGAGAATAAAACTAAAAGTTAAAGTGAATTTCTATGTCATCCCACGATTTTTATTAATTCCCTTGATACAGTATATATATAGAACCGTTTGATGAAGGCATTATTGTTTACTGGACTATGTCTGGCAATATCAAAGTAGGTAAATGTTATTCGGTACTTCAAAAAAATACCAGTTGAATCGGTATAATTTTACTCAAACGTAATTTTATTTATTCGAAGTAGAAGGGTTAGGTTTTTATATCAATATATTTATTTGTAAAGAAATGGATTCAGAATGTATAAAAAATAAATAAATAAAGAGTAGCAGACATTTAGCAAAATTTATCGTAAAGTGAAATGATGCTGTAAAATCTCAAACATCTGTATTGTAGTTTCTATAAACATAAAAAATGCAGTTACAAAAACGTTCATCGTTATTCGGTACTTAGTCGGTAATCGGATTTATATATATTGACATAATTCAGATAGTACTTAATTTCAAAAAATGAAATTACCAAACCGGCATAATTTTATTTGTGAAGTAATAGATTCAGGAGACACTTATCTGATTTAAATGAATAAATACAGAGTAGCAGGTCGAAATTACTAGGGTTGTAATGGAACTCCGCCTCCACCTCCGTTACACTTACGCAAAATTATCGCAGAGTATTTATTACTCGTACGTTGATTATGACGTGCAACGCGCAAGGAGCGATGTAGCCGCTCGACTTAGAGTTGCAACTAGATGAAGAACTTTATTGTGATCGAGATATTTCATCAAATATAATTTATTTCTCCCATATTTCGCACTTATGTATCGGCGCCATCAAGTTCAGTGTTAAGTGACCAATTATTTAATGTAGCTCGTTTAATTTATGAACCCTTTAGAAATTGATTGGAGACGATAAAACCGCAAAGCTGTTGTTCGTAAATATAATTTGCCTTGTTCGTAAATATAATTTTCTTAGTCTTGATTATTTGTAATTACCAGACTTTATACAAGAACTGAACGATGTAAAGTTCTCTTAGTGCATCCGCGGAGGCAAACCTCTTAACTATCGCATCGGCCTCCGCCTCCTCTAAAAAGGCCTCCTTTACAACCCTAGAAATTACTTATCCAAATTTAACACGAATTACTATTAATTTGCAAATATCATTAACATTCATTAAGTCTACAATTCACCTGCAGAACAATGTCAATGGTCATAAGGACAATGCGAAATGAAAAGAAAATCACCTTTTAGAACAGAATCCTTTCTTCTTTTTTATTCAGCTCATCAAATAAACTATGGAACAGAACAACACTACCAATAAATATATAGAATTGTAGGTATACTGCTGCACAATTTAAGATTACAAACCATTATGTGGTACTGGTGTTAATAAACATCAAATCTAAGTAGTTGTTAGTAAGTTATTAAAAACAGATGAAATAATCATACAATAACAAATTTTCATTAAAGAGAATGAGTTGTTAAACTTTTAATGGAGCATCAATCATAGCACTTCCACTTATCAGATCTTCGCCGTGCAAGCGACGGTTTCGCGAACTTTATGCACTTCTCGTAAAAGCGTCGCCAAGTTATCATCTAAATCATACGAAGATGACGAAACAAGGCTCTTAAACTAGTCTAATTGGTTGAAAATAGTACAAAGTATTAATTTAAGCACGTACTTAAACAAACTACAAAGAAATTCATCACAAACTTCGTATTACAAGTTATAATTTTGTTTGTTACCTTAATTGCCGATGTGCCGCACCGTGTTCTTGGCAGCATACAATTTTTATTAAGTATGTAATTGCTTTAGACGGTGAAGTAAAACGTCTTGAAACATGCCTTAGAATCAGGCCTGAGGGTGCTCTATAAGTTTACAAAGGTGTGTAAAGTTTTTTTTATACTTTACCCGATTCAAGCGTGTCTCATACCTATTAACAAAAACTCCGTAGTACGTGGTTGAAGCATGGCGGAAAAAGTCAAAGTTTAATAAAAGTATGTCGAAGTATTTTCAACAACAAAGAAAGGATAAGTTTGGAGCATAAATCTTACAAGGAACTCTTTTTTATAAGTAAAATGTGAGGTACTGACGTAGATCTTAGAAAATAAAACGAAAGATAAGTAAATGGTCAAGTAGTCACAAGATAGTACGGAGCACGTCGCTACCCTTTCGTGAAAAGCTAAAGAAAAATCATACCTTATTATATGAAGAAGAGGGAGATAAACGGGTGTTTTATTATTCTTAGCGCAGGTTTACGACGGTCTTGATTTTAATACGACTTTTAAAATTCGGTGGTAGAATTGCAAACGTCACGTGGTCCTACTTTGTAAATACATTTCAATCCATTCAATGGAGACATTTTAATCCAACCATATCTATCTGTCATGCAGAGAATGTGGGAATAGGTAAATCCGTTGTTTGTTCTCGGTCTAGATGTTTGTCTTTGTGCATGTCCTACGTATGCTTCACTAATCAAACAGTAAAGTGGTACTACAGTACTATTTTCGTCGATTTTCAGATTGTATTTGAGAAACCGAAATAGGTAATTTGCTTAAGCTTATTATATATATTGACTAAAATAAGTAATAAAAATTGATCTTGAATGAAACGAGCTAATCCCAGTCTCAAATGTAAAGATCTTATAAAGTTTGAAATTTTAATTTGTGTCTATATAAAACGTACAAAAAAATAAGTTATTTCTTTATTGTAGCTCGTGTTTCATTGATTAAGTATAAGAACGTTCTTTATGAAATCATGACAAGATCCATCTTGCAAAGTAAAATAGAACCTGGATTATTTAAATAAGAAAAAACCAAATAGTTAGCAGATCATTCGCAGTAAAGCACGTACCGAGGCGTTCGTGCGAGGGAGAAAAACGTGAGGTTCCTACTCAATATATTTTACAAAATAATCCTTTTCAAAGCAACATAGATATTTATGTAACTAATAGGACAAATATACAATAAAAAAAGAAAATTAAATAATCAGTTTATGTCAGTAACATAGCGCGGAAATTAGGAACATAAGTATTTCTGGCAAAAAAACATTAAAGACCATTATTTTTTTTCTTGCAAACTATTAAAAAAGTTATCCGAAATGCTTTAGTTACATAATTGTGATCATAATATCAAGCTCACATAATTTTAAGCTAACAAAAACGCTTCCCAAATGAACTCTGCAAACTTTTAGTATCTGCTTAGTTGCATGTTGTTTTATATTCAGATTTAAACTGAAGTCTGTAGTTCTCTCAGTCCAATAACAAAATGTAGAAAAATCTCGGATGGGTATAAAAGCTGAATAGTTAGTGGATAGTTCACACCGAGACTGGCACGTACCAATACGTCTACTATCTGTTCCACCCATTTTATATAGGTCTCTTCCGCTTGCAAATTTCATAACATTTTACAGGCATTCGGAACTTTGGTTGGTGGTATAATTTTTGCTTGTCGGTTTTTATTGCAAAAAATAAATACGCAACTGCTATAATCTAAGTACAGGCTCAAAGATCCAAAAACCAACTCCATCAAGATCCAAAAATGCAACTTTTAGAGAATGAAAAAAAAATATCGCCACTTATTACTTTATCAGTGATTATTTTAATTTTACTCGCAAAGATGGAGAGAATAAAATTCATTGAGATACAGGTTCGTCCAAAATAACATCCTAAAGAAAATCAGGTGAAAACCGAAGAAATGTCAGTATTAGCAGGCACGTCTAAACGTGAGCGCCACATTTCACCCGCGGCCGGCGCCGTCCCTCACACGTATTCCTTGTCCCAAATTCCATACCTATGTTTACGTGTTAGCGTTCGTTTATCAATATTGAATGAAATGAACAGATGACACACAATAATTCTGCCTAGACAAAGCTAGTATAGACATAAGATGAAAGTAAATAGAGCCAAGATTGAATGACGTGCCTTAACTAACGATGACAACTTTAAGACGTCAAATTTTATCTACTTTTATTTACGTAACTGAATCCCTTATTCTTTTATAATACGGCGACGTGAATACCTCCAAAGTTTATTAGATAGCTAACCTTGAAAGAAATTTCAATTTAACAACGTTGAATTGAAATTGAATACAGGTAGGTAATTATTTCAACATAATCGTTACCTGGTGGTTAATATATATTAATATAAATACATATTGGATATTGATCGATAATAAATATATTAAACAAGTGTTTTGCTCTGCCTGTTGGTATTTTCTATTCTACGAAACGACTAAACCAATACTTATAATATAATCTGTAAAATAGTGGAATAGGTAACTAGGAATATTCTTAGTTCCGAATCTTTCTTTTTGCACAATTTAACACGTAGGCAAAATCGAGGACGAAGCTCGTACTAATAAATATCATTGTCTATTCAGTTAGATAAATCTTAATACTTATTGATAAAACTTTACTGAATAATTACCGAAATTACTAAAAATCTTTTGGTTTAAATTAAGATGGCACACAGAACGGCTTACTCAGTTCGCAAATTAAGGCTACCTAGCCGTAACTTCTGAAGAATTGTTTTCAACTTTTTCTTGTTCGGTAAATTCAGCAGTTGTCAGACTACCGAGAGCATTTTTAGTTGTTAAACTGGAAATATCTGAATTATTCTTAGCCCGGTTGGCGTCCCGATTCTTTTCATATTTACAAGGATTTTTAGGAAAAGTTTCACCTAGATCCTGTAGGTTTATTCTTAACTTTTTCCTAACGATACAATTGAAAAGTAATCACAATAAAAATAAATAATCTCCTTGATTAAGTGATCAGAAATAAATAAAAGAAACTGTTTGAAGTTAATTCGAGTAGATTAGAGGCCTTTGTTAAATTATGTAATTTCAAAGCCATTTATGACTACAAGATGAGAACGCGTCAGAGGGAATGAGCTAAGAACGCGACGGCGTGTAAAATTGCACCTACACAGCGAAATTACCAACAGTACACTTTGTAGAAATTTTGAAGCTAATAATCAGTATAACACAGAATCCGTGTGTCTCAAAATGAACAGGTAAGCCCACTTGTGGGAGTTAGAGATCTACAGAGAGTGTTAAAGAGCCCAGAGAAAATAGAATAGTATTTAGATAATTCAGTGCCTCATGATAAGTATTTGTTTTTGTTTTAATTACATTACATTGCAAATAGTTAAGTCTAAAAATCGGTAAATGAATTAAATTTGAGAATCTCTATACCTACTAGATAAATAAATATCATAAAAGTTTTATTATAAAAGTTTATATTTTGTTATATTTTACTACCTGGCCCACAGGCAATTAATTAAAAGAGGTTAATAACTAATCCACAGTTGTGAAACACAACTACAACTAGTTTAAACTTTATAAAATTTAAAGCCGTGAATTTATTACGTAAATTAAGATTACAAAGAACATTATTTGTTATACATCTACGTAGTACATTTTGACAACATTAATAAACTCTCTAGAATCATATACCCAGCCCCTCTTTATAATGTTTAAAATGGACAAGTAGGTACCTAATTATAAAATCTTTTCAGACCTTAAATGAATACCTGAATCTGTAATTAAGATGTCTGGCCGTGCCAGACCCGGAATCAAATCCAGGACTGCATAGTAACGTAGTGGCACCAGTAATCGACACTTTAAGGAGTTCGTGTGTTTGTTTCTAAAATTACGAGTATTTTTTATCGTGTTTAAAATAAAATTAACATTACGTTAACAATACGTTAAAATATATTCTACAGATATGAATGGGCTGTACTATTTTTAAATATTATGTATACTAGTATTAAATCCGGATATAATATAAAAGCGGATTTACATTTATTTTCGTGAATTACAGAAAAAGTGTCGATCACTGGTGCTTGTCGATTCCTGGTGCCACTACGCTATGTAAGTACATCGTAGTTGAAATACGCCACATAGACCGCCTTTTCTTTTCTTTTTTTTTATACTTAAACCTAACGATAAGGCATACGGGCTACCTGATGGAAAGTAGTAACCGTCGCCTATGGACATTCGCAACACCAGAGGAGTCACCTATGCGTCGCCGGCTTTGAAGGAGAGCTCTTTTCATATCCTTTTTGAAGAACCCCATGTCATAGCGCTCCGGTAATACCTCCGGAGGAAGTTCGTTCGTTCGGCAGAAAGTTTCTCTTACCTAAGACAAAAAAGCAGTAATCAACTTGCAATTGTGTGATAGGCTGACGGCGAATTAGTAAATGTTAAAAATAATAACTTGTCCTTGAAGTAAATTCGTTTATTTAATGAAACAACGTAATGACAGTGGCGTGGGCTTACGCCGCCCGGGGCGGAAATTGAACTCGCCACTCATTATACAAATTTTGACGACCCAAAAAAAGCGACAGTTTCTAACTTGACAACTAAATGCGAAACAAAAAACGACAATATCTAACTTGACGATCAAAAAAAAACGAATTGCAAAACAAAAAACGACAATATCTAAGTTGACGACCAAAAAAAAACGACAACAATATCTAACTTGATGACAAACCAAGGTTGCCAATCTGTTTTTGCCGTCCCCAAATCTGTTTCCCCGCCGCCGCCGCCCCTTTAAATGTGCCGCCCGGGGCGCCCCCCCCCCCCCCCCCGCCCCCTCCCTTGCTAACCACTGCGTAATGAGGCAATTTTAGTAACATTAACCAACAACTGTTTGTAGGGAATGCAAGAGAATACAGTATGACTTGATTTGATGTCCGTTAATACATTGTATTTAAGCTCCGATGCATGAGGTATAACACCCACTTTTAACGTGTGTATCTCTGACTATGTTATCTGTCTGTGGCATCGTGGCTCTCAAATGGGTGAACCGATTGCAAAGCGAGATTTTTGTTAAAATATGAGCCTAATCGAAAGTCTTGCTACTAAGTTTAAAGACACTTTGATCACCTATTTGAAGAAAACCAGCCCTTTTCCAAGCCTACTCGAAAATTTGACCTAATTGAAATGAACTTTATTGCTTTAAATCAAATTTTACGTAATAAGTTAAGTAATAACTTTGGTCTTTGACTGTCTTCAAAGTAACTAACGCTTTAATAAATTACAGTAGACATGTCTTTAGTCCTATCGACGAAAGGGTTTTTTTTACATGGGATTCCTTGGCGATAACGTGCTACGCCATAACCGCAACAAAACAAAAACCTAAACACTTCAAGAACTCATCAGACGTTTCTTCCTCAAACTTAAAACCGGTTAAAAGAGAAGAAAGCAATTTCAGTTACTTTCTTAACAAGAAACTTAAGTTTTAGGAAAAGACGTCTTATAAGCTCTTGCGGTGTTTAGGTTTTTGCTTCGAGGTTATGGCGTAGCACGTTATCACCAAAAAATCCCGTATTAATAGAGCCCTTGTGTCGATAGGACTAAAGACATGTCTACTGTAACTTTATAGCTTTAGGTACTTTAAAGACAGTCAAGGTTTGATTTAAAGCATTAAATATCATTTCAATTAGCTCAAATTTTCGAATAGACTTGGAAAAAGGCTGGTGTTCTTCAAATAGCTGATCAAAGTGTCTTGTTGAAACAAAACGAAATTGCTTTCTACTCGTTTCCATTGATTGTTTACAGCTATTATACATACATTTTCATTAACTTTAAACATACGATTAAACAGTTTCGGATTAAAGTCGAATAGACTCGAATGCGCAAGGCCTTTATATACAACTAATTATAGTCGAGTAAAATTAATTTCAGCCTCCCATGCGGGTATTCCGGATATGAATCCCGCATCTCTAATTTATTGAATTCATTTGCATTATTACTCATTAATTAATCATAACTCACTTTACGATTAGCGACAATGCTTGGAGAAGACATCAGTGTAGCAACACACTACAATAATGTCTTCTCAAAGCATTGCCTTTATTTTTCCAGGTAGGTCAGCGTAAAACTACGTAGAAAGACCTACGCCATACCTGGGTTTTTCATTTTATGAGTTCCTTTAGCAGGCATTTTCGTAATAAATTGATAGCATTAATCCACTTTGGACAAGCGTGGGGTAGGTAAGGTCAGACCAGCCCCTAGCAAAATAGACAAAAAACATACTGGTTTTTTACATATACAGGCACACGGTAATATCATATTTATTATGATTTATTGATATTTAGTTCCCCTCTGGAGCCAATGAGAAGTACCGCTGTTTTTTTGGTTCGAAGGGTTAAAGAGACATTTGCACAACGTAGTAGGTACTCAGAGGTAACAACGCACTAGTAACCCATGATTTGAAATGTAATGGCACAAAAAGTAAGAAAAAGACAACTAAAATATACTAAGGAACTGGTGGCGAAACAAAAAGACAAACCCACTGAGTTTCTTGCCGGCTCTTGTCAGTCGAGGTTGAGTCTCGATTTGGTGGTAGTGTAAGAAAAATGTTTGTAACTGACAATTTATACAGGCTTCCGTACGCCAATATTGCTATTTCTATATTATAAAAAAAAATACGTGACGAATAGATAACCTCTCTTCCTTTGGGAAGTCGGTTAAAAAGAACACTGTGTATATAATCTGTATGCACCTAAAATATCTTTTGAATATCCAAACAATCCGCATGTTAGTAGTAAATGCGTTAGAGCAATTCGGTCGGTATTCTCATAATGAAATGACTAGAATTATTGACAAATGACAGCGATTGTCGCGTTGTTTCCGTAATTTCGCACTGTGAGTTTATAATTATGGTTCAAGTTAACGCAATCACGGTACAATAGTTTAGATTGTCAGTGATTACCAATTTAAACAGTGTTAATTTGCTGTTAACATGCTTTTATTAGATTATCGCTTGTCTATTAATGTAGGGTCTATTAATACTGAATGTATACCAGGGATGAAAATGATAACTTTACATTTCAGAATATTAGATTGTCCGTTTTTCTCTTGTTTGTTTTCAGTCATTTGGTATGTGTCGCATAAAACCAATATTACTTACTGTTAAAATTTATACCTAAGGATTGAAAATATATTACGTAAAAAATGTATCTTATTGTAACATCGTCATTTTATTCTTTTAAAATCCATCTATTTCATCGTAAGTTATTACAATTTAAGATTATGATATTCTACAGGTTTTTTATACATTTGTGCATTATAACGAGAACAAACTTGGTGAAACCACAGGGGACAGTTAATATCTAATAAATGATTAGCCTTTTCCGTGTCACAACTGGGAATCTCTCTCACCCTACTACTGGAACAATAATAAACCAATTAAAGAAACATATTACGTAGGTAGTTATTTTAATTTACAACATGTACGTAATTATTGTAGCACTTAAAAAATCAAGTAGGTTGTTATAGTATTCGGAATTTAATCGATTGACAAATTTAGAACTGCTGTTCTATGTAGAGTTGTATTCATAAGCCCATGTGCCGTAGTGACCAATTACTAATAAGTATATGTAAAAATGCATATTAAATTAGTACCATTAAACTAGTCTGCTCATATCGTGGAGTTTGGGACTACTTCACGGATGTGCACGCACAAACCTTGTTTAAAAAGCAACTTTACAAAACATTACGATTACCCAATGAAAAACGGAATGAAAATGTGAAGTGCAAAATTAAATCAAAATAAGAAACCCAACGCTATAAAGATATGTGAGTAAACATTTAAATTACCAAAAATAATATCTATAGATGAGCCATTAAATTAGAGCAAGTTACACCTATTTTTTGATTATAGAAATACATAACATTTGCTACAACGTCGCAGCGCATTATATAAAGCATACATAATTAAGCCAATTAAAAGTGAGTTCAAAATGATAACTACTTAAACGAACGAAATAATAACTTTTAATTGATACTTTTTAAGCCGCTGCCGACGCTACCTGCTTTGAGAAATTATAAAAATGTTTGCGATGCAATTAGTAGTCTTGGAGCTGTATCTATTTATGTGAAAAATATAATCATCTACATTGAAAATACGTTGATATAATTACGTAAAGAAAATCGCATTTGTAATAACCTCCTTTATGAACTATATTTAAAATAAGTACGCCTGGTAGGTTTCTCTACAAAAGTAAACTAACTTCTCTCTTAGCCTATTTTTTTTTCTATTTGTACTAAAATTAAGACCGGTTTTCTGCTACCAATGTTAGACAATTGAAAGAAAGATCAGGGACTTTCCCATTTATATTTCTGAGGTGTTTTACTACGTGTTGTGATCAAAGAAATTATATTTTTAATAATAAAGCATTATTCTTGTTAGGTTCCAACTTAAACAGGATTATAAAAAGGTATAAAGGATCAAGTCACGAACACAACGCCTATAATAAAGGCCGATAATAAAGTTTTATTATTGTAATTACTGCAATTAAAACGGGCCGACGGGGACAAATAAAAAATGACAAATGAAAACTTCATATTGGGTTCCTTTAAAAAGTAAAATATTTTTAAAGCTCCTATAACTTTTCACACGCTTTATTTTAGTGTATTATAACAAAAACATATTAGTTAGGTATATGTTGTCTTATTTCTGTAGGTATTATGAGAGTAAATTGAGTTTTATTCGAAATGAGCTATATTATATTTAGTCTTCTTAGTGGTAATTTTAAACTAGTAAAAATCTATGATTATTAGGATTGTTAAATTATATATACAACTATAGAAATTTTGTCGCAGTTAGACCACGGTAATAGTATCTATACTTTTACTGTGCTTAGACTCTTGGCAAGTAACTACGGTTGACAGTTCCTGGCTACCTAAATTACCTTTGTTGAAGGTTTGATAGCCGATCGATGGTTTCAATAGCAAAGTTTTATACTTATTTAAGCTCAATGAGCTCATATTGATAATTCCGAAGAGCTGTACTGCCTACCCTACATAGTTGTAAAACCATCTTCTCCAATCTAACACAGCAACACTATTTAACTTAGATATGCAAAGGACAAAGAACACTGTGTTTCGACTTCGGAGGCAGCACCGCCACATCTATTTCTCCGGTGTATTTCACTTTGATCAAGCAAGTGATATCACCTAGGTGATCAAAGACGACTCATTAGTGTCCTTTGATCACCTGAGACATAATTACCTTCAAAAAACATATCATTTAGGTATCCTTTATTGACCTACACAAAGTACGTAAAATACGTGCCTAAAATGGTCGTTTTTGTAACACCTAGGTAATCATAAATGCGACCTTATCATCCATCCATGCCTATGATCATCCAGGCGATTGATATAATCGCCTGGATGATCGAAGGACACGAATGAGTCGCCTTTGATCCCCTCGGTGATATTACCAGGGTGATCAAAGTGGAATGTACCATTTCTGCCTACTAACGACAATGGTAAGTGCTAATGTGTTGAAGTTTGAAGG
>DWNE01008113.1:0-11756 GCA_018249875.1 Cecropterus toxeus | reverse complement strand
CATCATTCATATTTCTGTCTGGCCGGGAATCGAACCCGGGACCCATTGCGCGTCAGACCGGTATGGTAACCGCTCGGCCACGCGGGTCGTCAATTAATATCAAAGTGTATGTAATAGTTAGGCATTACCTGAAGTAGTAGTGCCCATTACACAAGTGATAGAAATACAAAACACTCAATTGCTACCTATACTAGATCTATTAAACAACATCAACAGGGTAGGCATTTTACCAAAAATAGAAAACGTATTACATTATTAGTAAATCATTCAAATGGAATACAGCAATTACAGGTAAATCTACATTTTTGGTATAGGTACATTCGGTATAAATGGTTCCATCGCAATTTAAACACTAAGTCCTTTGACGAAACCATTTAATATCCTTAATTATAACCATTCAAAACCTACAATCGTGCACACACCTCGGAGCTAAGTGAAAATAAAATATAAATTCTCCATCTATTTCATTTCTTGCATACAATTTATATGAAAACGGTGGCGACCATAATATGAGTGGGTGTAAGGTCGTCACTGGGAATATGGGCATTGTGTGGCTTGGAATGTGAGCGTGTTAGGGCGATTTTCGCGTGAAAGAGGCAATGACTGCATTCAGTCGGCGGTCGTGAACAATTTTATCCGAATAACTGCACCGAGGTTCGAGTGTGGACAAAGATTAAGGAACAATTTGTTACAGAAAATTCAGCGGAGGTGAAAATATCTCTCCAGGCTCTACCAGGTGGCGGTAGCCAGTGTAGTTTGACCGGGGAAATATCACCGCCTCACCTATTTCTAGCGTGAAACATTTCTTGCGCTTCGGTGGAAGAGTGTGGTTGCCGGCTCACTTATATATGAGGCAACCATCTTAGTCCTCGGAAGTAGCAACGCATCTGTGATCGACTTGAGATAGAACCGCAGTTCTAAATGAAGTTGCTTACATTCATTTATTGGCGCGCAAAATAAGAGATGGACAGTCTGCGTTAGTATGACTTTTATTGTAAGTAAGTTCCACCAAATGTGAATGAGACATGAAATTTTTGAGAAAGCGGAAGCGTAGTCTTGAAAGTATTCGTTTATCTACTGTTTTCACCTCTTTGTATGTCTCCAAACATGTTTATGTCTAAAGTTACATAAGCTTATTAGAAAATCTGAGATCTTAATTAAGGTTAAATATTAAATAGGGTCATAAGGATGTCAGGTAGCGTTTAATAAAATGTTATTAATTTCTAATTACGTTAGCAGCGCCAATAACTCCAAAGTACCTATGTTTTATTATAATTTAACTTTATTAGAAATTAAAGTAAGTTACAATGAAATCATACAATTAATCCTAGATTAATTCAAATCAAAATAGTTATAAAAGTGTTTTGATGTCTTTTACTATTAAGTGCCACTTCTGATACTGTTATTTAATCATCAAAGAAGGAAATTCCGAGCGAGTTCCCCAGTAATAAGGACCTCTTGTAAGAAATACAATTGCTACACCAGGAAATAATGAAAATTTTTGAATAAAGGTGAGGTAGAATATTTGAAAGTAGAAGTGAGAAAATTAAAAAATGGAAGAATATGCCCCGCACAAAAAGGAATAACATCTTAAAAATATTTTTACTACAACTTTCTGTGGGGAAAATGACCCTTAAGAATAGTCCATAAATATTTGATACACCGGACCATTACAACTTAAGTACAAAAAAAACTTAATTATACTCCAAGTGAGGATTTCCTATATCGCGCAAACATAAGTCCCAAAAGCTTAGTACCTATAGATATTTTCATCGTTTGCATTTTTGACTTTCTGGCATTGAATTCAGATCCACATATGGCAGAAAAATAAAGTTTATAAATGTATTGTTACTGTTACTTATTTTCAATTCGATTGCATAGCGGTTTTTTAGAATTAAGCTGTATCCTCTAATTTCTTATTTTCTTAGGAATCCAAAAATTTCAATATACGAAATCAAATATTAACTAATTAGGAGTCTATTTTTAGTTACTTCATGTATTACTCGCATAACTGTTATCATGTAGGTAAATTAAAAAATATAAACTTATTATTATATCTGTCGGCTCAGTCGTGCGAACTATTGGCGTGCGATATAGCGAGGGAATCATATTCAGTGGATATTTCCATATCCCGCATATGCAAATGCTCTGCATATTTACAACGTCTGATATATCGCTGATATATTTCAAACATCAAAATCAAGTACGCTTGAAATTCAGTTGGTTAGGTAAATTACTCGTATGTAAAATTGATTGGAGCTAATTTAATGAATATTTAAATATAGAACTAATAAGTAATCTATTCATCAGCCACCTGAGGTCCACTGCTGGATGTGAGCCTCCTTAATAAGGGTTCTGCTAATCGACACCGCATCTGGCACACGTAGTAGTGACCGCGAATGGTATTGATGTTACATAAGTTATATTTTATAACACTACGCAAACGAGCGTACAGTCCACCTGGTATTAAGTGGTTACTGCCGCCCATGGGTAAGCAACTTCATATAGAATAGGGTTCTACCTGAAGTCAATTACAGATGCCTTATTACTCACGGGGACTGAGATGTTCGCCTCATATAAGCAAGCCGGCAACCACACCCTTTTACCGAAATGGAAGAACTGTTTCACGCTAAAAATTGGTGCGGCGGTGGTACTTCCCCGGTCGAACTACTTGGTTCTACCACCTGGTAAAATAAGTAACGACATCTATAGGAAGTTGTACTATTCTCGACGAAATCCATACGGCTGAATTAAATAAATAAACATTACCCTCCTTCTGACGCTGTTGGATAGAAACTTCTACTTTTTAATTTTCTGTCTTATTATACTGGTGTAAGTTACTATATAAGTTAAGGTGTAAGTTATACTGGTGTAAGTTCTTGAAGTTAGAGTAGACAATCCAATATTTGTCTTTTAAGAGTTCAGACCAACATTAGTTCTTAGAGGCCGAAGTCATCAATGTTGGTTACAGATGTTCATGAGTGGGAGTTGACCTCTTAGCGTCAACTTAGCTGAAAGTTTGTGTTCTGAATAGAGTAAGTTATAATGAATGAAATACTTAATGAAATTTAAAACAAAGAATCATATGATTTGTGATTACATTCTTTTAGCTGATTTGATTTTAAAGACAGACAAACACACATACGAAAATTTTATAATTTATAGGTTTTTCTACTTGTAATATTATTCTTGCAACCATTTGCGATGTTGGGTACTCGTGAAACTTTCATTAAAGACAACATCGGTTTGACAGGATGGACATCCTGTATAAAAATCACTAAAAATTAGTTCAAACAATTTGCTATTCATTGTCATTACTGATATCACTCAAACCGCTTCACTAAACCCATCAAACTTTTACGATCGCAAGTGACTGAGCACAGGGCGCGCGGATTTAATATTCACGTGCAAATATTTGCATCTACCAATATGCAAATACCGTATCCATTGACGTCAACAAGCTATCAGGCGCGGGTGCACCTCTAGTACATTAATCTTCCATATTCATTCATCTTCATTTAACTCAGATTCATTAATCAATACAGATAAATCAAAGTTAACAGTGTTTGAGTTTCGATGTTCGGTGTTTTAATCTTCTTCGTTTTCATTTTGAGACAGGTCTCACAAGGGGTTAAATTAATTTTGTTTTTTGAAGCGAAACTTCTTTATACAACTACTTTCTACAAGCGAAACTACTTTATATCGCCGTGTGAAATAAATTTGCCGTCACATTTTTCTGTAACGCGTCACGTTTTTCTGTTATTCTGTTACTCAGACAAGACAACTTACATTTTATTTACATTACATTAGCTTATATATTAGATTACAATGAGCACGCTCTTGCACATATAATATACCCTACGAAATATTCATTATATTTAAATTCCGTCAGCAGAGTTTGATGCATTTTTGAATCAGTTTTCTTCCATTTTTTTTATATCAGTGTAATTGTACCAAGTATATTCATAGAGGTGAATGAAAAGCCTAGATATTTGTATGTATCATTGAAGCAATGAGTGCGTAGTAAGCGTTAACTAATTTTGTTTTCTGAACTCGTATGCATATAAGATCATAGGATCGTCCTCATTTTGGATTCTTGCCTTGTAAGTAGTTGGTTACTAATGTCTATGTGTGACAGTGAGTATTACGGCTGGAGGGATGCTTTGCTGTTTTTATTACATAAAAAATATTTTAAATGAACCTGGAATGAATACGTATTAGTACCAAAATTATTGTTTCAAAATTGTTAAAATACTACTGTTACTTATGGTACCAATCTGTACCTTATTTAATGTAGTTACTTTTAAAATTTTATAGCACTTTTGTAAGTATATGTTAATTATAACTGATAACACTGATTGCGAGAACTAACTAAAACAATTAAGGAGGACTCAGCTTCAATTTAAAACAAGTTATTGCCCATTAAAGGTCTAAACGTGAAAGCCATTTGCAGTCTTAATATAATTGCGACGTTTTGAAACAGACAATAGGAACGTATTTTTAATTTTCCGCCGTACTTTAGCCTGTAATCTTAGAATATAATAAATGTAGAAGGAACATACAAATTCATAGTTTTGTGAAAGAATTTGCTACTTTTTAATTTGCACCCCAAACTTTCTCTCAAATTGCCCACAAAGATTTCTCGTTAGAAATGCTTGAAAGTCAAAAGTTTCTCTACAACGGATTAGATTTACAATATTATTGGACAAACAGACTGATCAAACGACATACAAAATTTACCTAATGGATCGCGAGGTCGAATTATTGTACGAGTAGTAGATAGATATTCATCCCAACAAAATTGATACCCGTATTAGCAACTAATACTATTCCTATTAAGATAACCTGTAAAAATAAATAAGAGGAATTAAATACGTTTAATTTAACTCCGTATTATTTACAAAATGTTAATATTGAGAATATATCAACGGCATCCTTGTACGGGGACACGTTTGTGTTGCGAATTCTAAATAGCACAATTTTTATATTCCAAGTCAATGAACGGAGCGCTCTCTGCTGCGATTATATTTAATTTATGTACATAATTTGCTCAGCAAATGGCTGAGTGTTTTTGTACTGGCTTCTTATAATTAATTACTTAAAACGTATCCCCCGAATCGCCAGAAAACAGGGGAGTCTCGATATATTCTCTACATCGCCTAATTTATTTAGCTAGCAACACATTACTTTTGCATAATGGTCCCTTTTTTACTCTCGGGTTAATAAAATTCTATGTCAACGGAATGAATATTGTTGTAACAATTTTAAGTAAATTTATTTTTAAACAGCTTTTTGTCTTTTTTATGGCCGCGAGAATTTATTGCTAGGCCTTAAATTTGGTTAGCTGGAGCAGTGTACCAAACGGATACACGCAATAAATTTATACATCAGACCGAGAATCTACATTTAACTTTTAGGGCTTTTTAGCATTTTACATTTTCGGTTTGTATATTAATATATTTTTAGCAAAATACCACGCGTCCCATGTTTGGTATCCTATGGATTAAGGGTGATCACAGATGCGTTGCCACTCCTTGGATCATATTGATTCTATTACTTTCTGAATGTAATATAAGTTTTATAAGCATATAAAAAAAATCTTAAGCATGCAGTCCATCCGCTGGTATGATATGCACCCAAAGATAGGAATGAGACATCATATCCTTCTAACCAGAAAATAGTAACGCTTAGGTAATATCAATGTCGTTAACCAAAATTACCAGAAGATGGACAGGATTTAATACATAAAAATATTGTTTAAAAAATAGGGTAGTGATTTTATTTACAAACAGGCAAGGTATTCCTATTTTAAAAAGTAATTGCGATGAAAGAAAAGTAATGTACAAACGATTCCAGAAGCAAAATTGTAGATTTGGTTCATGTAACTCACTCCTAATTCTTTTATAGATGATAAAAGCCTTTTTACAAAAGAAATCTGGCATTGACACCGAAAATCAAAAGGTAAAATGAACAGCACTATAACATCGTTAGGTTTCTAAAGCGTCGCTCACAAAGTCATGGAGTACACGTGGTTATGTTTTATTTTTGTGAACGCTTACCGGCTTTGCTATGTCAATTGCATAATAGAGCCAGTAACAGCGTAAAACATGCCTTTTGAAACATGAGATACAAAATATCAGTATATATCGCTTCTTAGCACAATCACCTAGCTTATTGTAGTTTTTAACTAAATAAGTCTAAAAGAAAGGCAAGTGGTATTAATTTATGAATTTATTTTATAACTCAAAATAATCACGTGAAATACGTCTGTATGTAATAATGTAACGCCAAATTTATTTAAAAACTAGCTCTTGTGAGCGGTTTGGCTTGCGGTACAAAGTATTAAAATTGAAAAAGTTTCATACAAACTTTCATGCCCTATTTTATCCCCTTGGGGGCAGAATTGATCAAAATCCTTTCTTAGCGGATGTCCACGTCATAACATCTACCTGCATGCCAAATTTCAGCCCGATCCGTTCAGTGGTTTGGGCTGTGCGTTGATAGATCACTGTGTCAGTCAGTCAGTCACCTTTAAGTTATATTATATTTAAATTCGCTAAATATTTCTATCAGGGGATGTTAAAGACAACACGCAGAATCAATTAAAAAAAAATGCTATGTAACGTGACCGCTATTGCCAGTAAAATATAAAAATTATAAGTCATATTAAACTCATTGATGTCTGTTGCTTATATTTTAAGTTATTGTAAATGGATTATGATTAAAACAGACGTTAGATTTGAGTTTACGAGTACTTAACGGGCTGGTATACTTCATACTTCAACAGGATAGTTCCAGGATTAAGTTGATATCAAACTCCATCCTTAATATAGGACGATTTTGGGACAGATATCTACCTACAGATATTTTAAATAATTTAGTGAAAAAGTAAACCGTTCACGTTCAAATAGTGAACACATATTATGAACAACCACTCATATATTCCGTTGTACGTCTATCTAGATTACAGAGTTATAATAATCTGATGAACACTTGAAATAAATACAATTACATTTCTTATGAGTATTCTCTTTCAAAATTATGCTGACAATGGCGCGTTAAAAGAGCCTCGTCGTTAAAAATATATTTTTATTATCGCGATCACTCGCTTGCCTTCTCGCGTCACAAAATTTCAATAATATAATTTCTGATAAAATATTTCTGTTTAAAATAAAACCCAGGAAGTCACATTTCAAACAGGAACAATATAAATAATGATTGTATTACGCAACGTGACGCAAAAGAACAAAGGATCAAAGGGAAATGGGTTCTTCGATACACGCGACCCCACTTCGCAATATTGGCAATCGTGGGTGGCGAAGATAAAATTTGGCGCGAATTGGTGAATGTTGTTGCTTATTTACTAATATTCGCTTTAGTTAATTTGTTTTGAGTGAAAGGTTGGTTTAATGAATTTATTCAAAAGGCGATTTAACTTAATTTGTAGGACTTTAAGGTACATAAACACCCAGATTCAGAACAGAATTCTAAATTCAACATTTAAATGTCTGTCTGGCCGGGGATTCAACCTGGAACCCATTGCACGTCAGAGTGGACATGACGACCGCTCCGTCTTATAAAAAAAAAATTCAATCTTTTCCGATTTTTTCTTAAGCAATAACCCACCACCATTATACAAGGCGTTTTTAAATTAACAAGGCGCGGCGAGAAATACCTTGACGGATCGTTACTCCAACTAATCCTTTGCCTTTTGGATCCAACGGTTACACACTGTCTTTTTCAGGTCATCAGTACACCCTGTCGGGAGCGACAATGCATATATATTATTTCATTACTATGAGAATTCGTATCCAATGTTTTGTTATGCTAATGAAGCATGTAGAGCTAAAACTACTTGAAGTACAAATCAGTAACCAGAGGAGCCAATAACAGAATAGCAACAAGTTTCTCAATAAAAAACATTTATAGTATTATACTTTTGATCAACACTTGTACAAGTGATCCCGAAGATTTTGTTGCAATTTTCCTTATTTCCCAAATACCTACTGTGGGCTTCGGAATAAGTACAAAAAGAAATTGCGGTTCAACGCACTGAATGGGAAAATTGTCCTTCGAGCCACGAGCCGCGGTAACCGGCGAATCTCTTGGCTAATGAAATATTTAAGTGAGGAAATCTTAGCGCTACAAGTACAATTAAATAAAGAACATAGGTAAGTTTAAATAGAAATATGTATATTGTTAAGAGTAAAGTTACTAAAGAGGCATTACTATTAAGAAACTAATTATTGTTTACAATTTTATATAAATAGCCGATTATTATCTAACAAATGAATAGTCGTTTAATTTCTTAAAGTGATAATTTGAGTAAATGATTTTTCATTCAGTTATTTTTTTTTTATTTTTGCATGTACTATCGGCCCAATTAAATCATAACCCACCTTGCTGACAGTTCGTTTGTAATTTCGGCAAAGACAAATTCGTTTTCTTGTCGGGCGTGGCGTTGCACTTAAGACGTTTTAAATATTATTAAACTACAGAAACATCACTCAGAATGACTGACAGTTGTCAAGATATCATATTATTATATTACTCTAGACAAGACAGTTAAATTATCTCAGATTGAAACAAATTAAAATTAATAATAATGGCTAATTTTGGACAAGAAAGAGCGCGAATTATAGTGCTCAGTGAGCAAGGCTATAGTATACGGGAAATATCACGGGAGCTGAATATATCTCGGAACACAGCGAGAAAGTGGATCCGACGAATCCGATCGAACGAATGATCCACTGAAATGGGTTCCTTAGAAGACAGGCGAAGTCACAACCATGGCGTTCAACGAGTCACATCTAGACAGGCGAGAGCTATGCAACTGCATTATGAGGAACATCTTTTTACTCCAACTCGTTATTTTGCAACAAGTTATGATGTTTGTTTGTAAATGATAAGATATTATTTGCGAAATAAAATTATTCGATTTGTTAGAAGACACTATGTTGCCGACCGCGAGAACGATATATTCGCAAGAAGTGCCTACCTTTGCTTATGTTCAGGATAACTGCCGAGTGCATACAGCAAGAGTTGTCTCGGATTGGTTTCGCCAGCATCCTGATGTCACTCTCATTCCATGGCCATCGAAGTAACCGGATTTGAATCCAATTGAAAATTTGTGGGGGTTGATGGTTCAAATGTGGGATAATCGATGTGAGAGGACACAGGAAGCACTTCAAAATCATTGTAATGAAATTTCGAATCATCTGAAGGGAACTGACATTTGTACTCGCCTTATCGCGTCAAAGCATTCTAGGCTGTTAGCTGTTATTTAAAATATGTGTGGCTACACTAGAATTTAAATATTTTTAATAGGTTGTTGTTAATTAAAGTCCTTCATTAAATATTATTATCCTTCCATTTTTTATTTCCTCTGTTTAATTCTTAACATTGCCTATTTGTTTTACCAATAATATAAGATGCGTAAGTTAGTTACTGTAGAATTAATTGGTCAATGATTTGATCCATTTTTTTGTCTAAGAACATTAAGGTGTTTAGAAACTGCTATTAATACACCCCCGCCATCTTTTTTATTGTGAAATCCACTACATTCACGATCACGTCTAAAAACTTTATATATATCATCAAAAAGCTCATTGTCATAAACGCCACTATTCAACCATGTTTCCGTAAAAACTATTATATCGAAATGACCGCACACAATATTTTTGAAAAGGTCATTGGTTTTTGTCCGTAAGCCTCTAACATTCCGATAATAAATTCTTAAATCAGTTAGCACGCCCTTAAGTTACAATATGCAATTATAGCGTAGTTATGACAAACGGTTAAGTGTTTCCAATTTTTTTACAAAAACATAATTTGACTCTTCATTCTTCCGCATGAAAACTCTACCATCTCGAATCCATATGAATTTATATTTTAGTTCTTTAGCCTTACTACGCGAGCAGCAGCGTGTAAGGCCTTATTTTCAGATGTGAGGTGTTCTACTACATTCTACCGCAGAGATTCATTTTCCAATCTTATACTCTCTATTTTAGCGGCCTGTGCAGCGGTCTCGTTCTTTACTTTTTCCAGCTTCTCGTTGAAGTAAGAAAGGGATGATTCTATAGATGTTAGAGTAGTTCGAACTTCAGATAGTTGAGGGTTTATTTTATATTGAAAGAAGTTTTGCAACTCCTCCCTCATTAGGTCGCGAATATCGTCGGCTGAGAGGCACGGACAATTAGTGTGACGTACCTTGCTGCGCTGGGTCACGAAGTCAACCTGTGGTGAGTACATGGTGGCCCGAACTGGTGTGTTGGTATTGTCTCCACCTTTCCGATCTTTGCTCCGACACAATACGCAAATCCAGTGAGATAAGGCCTCGTTACTCATAACATCATAATCCGATTGCGTTAAATTCATGCAGTAATAATGATACTGCAGCGGGAACATTGCAATGTAGGTATATCTTTTAAAGTGCTAAGGCACCCGGCGCAATTATTAGAGCTAACCATGATGTGTATAGCTCGATTTTCTATAGGGCGATACGAAAAATAAAAAGAAACACAATACTGTAAAAATGATGAGTTCAAGTAGTTGTAAACGCAGCACCGCGTTGTTCAAGTCGTCTAAATGATGCACAACGCACTGCAGCGCGAGCGGTGACCGATGACTCAATGCTATCGAGCAAACTGCGAGTTGTCGTAGGTCACGGTTATCGCACATTATTAGAATTATTTTGAAATTTATTCGTTTATATCTTCGAAAATAGGGAGAATTTCCAATAACTGTTTTCACTATATGATAGATCTTTCCACTGCGCACAAAAGTTTTACAGTTTAATTATGTAACAAACACTTTTTACTGGTTAAAAATTTAAAATTTGCGGACAATGGATACACAAAGACGAATACATAATCACCGAGACTCAGAACAGAAATATAAATTCATCATTCACATTTCCGTCTGGCCGGGGATCGAACCCGGGACCCACTGCGTGTCAGACCGGTATGGTGAACGCTCCACCCCGCGGGTCGTCAAACATCAATATTATTCAAGAGAAGACTATCGTACATCTTATTGCACTATTAAGACAAGGACCCATCAGCCTTCCACCGGTTATAGAAATACTGCAACAATGGTGTCTTCGACGTTAAACCATAACCTTCTACCAGATCTATAGACTAAAGTTCTGAGTCCTATTTCAAATTTTCAAACCCAATACCTTTTACTAGTATTTACGGCAGCTGCACACCAGTTAACTGCAGCGACGCGCACGACCCATTGAGCCCGCAGTTTACGGCCAGGTAGTGACCGCACACGTCATACTGAACTGACTGCTTATTCTAAACTTAACTTTTTTATAATACCGTTTTTGCCATTTTCCTGTACCTACCATACAACTGTTAATTAATTTTTAAAGCAGAAATATTATAAATAATTCCTTCGGTATAAAATTTAGATCTCCGGCAGCAAATTAAAATATATTTTTAAAGTACCTTATAAAATTATATTAGTAGGATGTTTGTAAGATTAGCCGTCTCAAAATAATGTTCTTATAG
Source organism: Cecropterus toxeus (assembly GCA_018249875.1). Classification (NCBI taxonomy): domain Eukaryota; kingdom Metazoa; phylum Arthropoda; class Insecta; order Lepidoptera; family Hesperiidae; genus Cecropterus; species Cecropterus toxeus. The sequence continues at coordinate 240 of DWNE01008113.1, read as the reverse complement.
AGAAAAATTGGAATATTTTTACCATATACTATACTGGAGAAGTATCAAAACCTATCGCAATGTTTTAACTATATGTGTTAGTTGACATTTTTGCTGGTGCGGACGCTAACGTCTAGCTATATCTTAGTGCAGCCACTTAAGGCGCGTAAATGAGGTGAGTTTAAAATGATCACAAGCACAAGTATCCCCAAACACGTAATATATTAGCAGCGTCCGACAGCGCGCGCTGGCCAGCCGCCA
>DWNE01008112.1:0-11757 GCA_018249875.1 Cecropterus toxeus | reverse complement strand
GGGTCCCGGGTTCGATTCCCGGCCAAACAGAAATGATGAGTTTAGATTTCAGGGTCTGGGTGTTTGTGTATTCGTGTTTGTGTGTCCATGGCACCCACGACACGAGAAAATCCAAGTGTGGGGCTATGAGTGTAGAAAGCGTGTGTATATGTTCTTTCCGACACGTGTGCTTCAAGTACTAACTAACGAATACAAGTTGTCAATTCAAATATCTTCGTCTGAGCTTCAGAAAAAAAATGACCACCCAAAAATAAGATTTTTTTTATCTGGATTTTTACCTCAATCTTCTGTTTGAATGACTCCTCCAATTTTTCTCGGTCTTCAGTGACGTGTTTAAGTTTAGCTCGGGCAGTAGCCGGAGGTATATATCGCGCCGAGAGTCCTAGGATCGATTCAAGTTGGAAGCAACGAGTGCGGGTCGATTTTAACTCGGTGCGTAAGTTGTTTATTTCCGAGAGGAGCGTGCAATTTTCCTGAAGATATAAATATATTTAACTTATTTATTTTTTGCATTCAGAATGTATATTTTTAACGCAACATTAAATAAATTACATTGTACCTCTACTTTAACCTTCATACAAGTATAAAATATTACACGCCCAATAAAAAATAATGCAGTAATTGATTAGCAACTTCATTTATGTATACTTCACGTAACATGTTTTTTCTGCAATTAATCTTCGTCATTTTATCGATGACTGTTGAAGTCGAGACGACTGCTTACGTCATGATTTTATCAGAAAACTTAAGAAACAATAAAGCTTTTACGTATGTAGCTATGAAATGATATTGGAAAGAAACAGTCTATGACATACATCCATAATTTTTCCGATATCACTCTTCGAACCACCAAGAGATTTCTCAAGCTGCACTTTCAAAGCGGCGACCTGCTTCTCAAGATGATCTCGTTGACGATTGAACTCGCGAATTGCCTCGTCTTCGGCCATCCGACTGCGAACGAAATCTATGTCTTCCACATACTTGTGGAATAGTGCCTAAAAATATAATTTAGTAGCTTTAGCGGTCTTTTGAAATAGGTCTTTCTATATTCTATTAGTTATTAAAATATTTTAATGCTATTTTGTGGTTACGAAACGAGCAAACATTAACAAGCGATATTTACAGGAATAAAAATGAAAAAAAAAAAACGTAAAATGTTAATTCTTTCATATACCTTACCTTAACGCTGAGTTTCAATTTAGTCGGATCTTGAAAATCAGCTGTCATATTGTGCAAGTCTATTTTTATTTTCTTTAACGTATTTTTCAATGTTAAATTCCGATCGGCTTCAGTTAAGAAATCCTTTTTGGCGGACAATAGTTTTTCATTTAGCTGATTGATTTTAAGTTCTGTAATGATACGTTTTTTTTCATGAGATTATGCTATCAATTTGTTTTAAAAGAGGATTATAAAAAAAAGAATATTTAGGTGTAACTAAAACTACTTGCTTTCAAAATTACGTATATTTTACCAAATTCGTGATAAGTTGGTGTTTAACATTATGTGCATCTATACAAAGTATGTACAAGCGTATAGAATAAATTGTTGAAATTGACAAATCAAAATAATTTGATGGATTGCAGTAAAATATTGAAATTGATCTAAGTAAACATGCAAAATCAATTTTGGGCGCTTTTCCTGGCGCGCGTGTTTACGCCCGCACGAATGCCATTACATCTTAACGTTTCAATGGACACGGATCGCAAAGAGATGCAGGGAATTTATTTTATGTGTGAGACCCGCGTGTGGGCTTTAACTCACTGGACAAGAAAAGCGTCCTTACTTATTGATAACGGAACCAAAAAAAGGATACTCAAACTGCGTATGAATCCTAAAAAGCGATAAGATAGTGATAAAAAAAATTACAACTGATGACTCAAAATATTTATTACCGCGAAAATCTTTTTGCTTAAGAAGAGTTTCTAGAGACTCTTCCAGTTCAAGAGTACGCAATTTTTTCTCTTTAATATCACGTTCTAAAGGCTCTATCTGTTTGTAAGAAAATATTAAATTATATTTTAACTTCAAACGTGCAGCTGTAACTTTTTTGTATCTTACTGAGCGATACTAAATTTAAAATTAAGTTTCAAAGATGGATATGTTTTCATACCGAGATCATGTTTAACATTAAGTAGTTTCAGTTCCTCATTTTCCATGTCTTCAATTTGAATTTTGAACTCATGAATAATTCGCTCCTTGGGCTCAATCTAAGCATTAATTCATATCGTAACGCCTACTTTATCATTCATGATAGAATCACAATATATTCGTATAAACTTAGATTTTCCTATTAGGCTATTTTCAGCTGTGGTGGTGCGACCATTAGTTAACACCTATTCGTTGTATTCTGGTTTAAAGTTTGTAACAAGGGTTATACTATTTACATGTTACGTTCGCATTTGTTTCCTCAGGATACGCAACGTTTCTGCAATTGACTGTTGATAAAATTCTTGATATGGTAGATTTTCTTTTCTCTACTAGTCAACTTGGTCAAATAGGTACACTTTACACAACGTCAATATTTATCTTATTAACGAAATAAAATTGTTAACAATCATTAATATAAATTATATTTAATCACTTACTTGATTTTTTAGCTCCGTTATCTTAAAATTTAACACAAATTTGTATTTTTCTAACTCTTGTTTCTTCCTTTTTAACTCGTATATTCTTTTTTCCTTATCTTGAATGGTGCCATCCCTCTCAGTAATTTCCTTTTTTAAATCAGCTACATCTCTCTCTAACGTAGAAATCACCTTTTGAAATTGTTTGTGTTCAGCTAAAATATGAAATCATTTTAGATTATATTTTAAATATATCTGCGTTATCAGCAATCGCGGAGACCGTGTTATAATTTAATATACCTTTTAGTTGGGATACTTGATGTTTAAATTCGTCTATTTCTTTATTCGCACTGATCAGCTTTTTCTTCATAAGGCCAGTTTCTCCCTTCAGTCTCACATTAGCGTCTTTTTCTTCTTTTAGTTGAACTTCGTAAACTGTCCTTATTTCTATGATTTCACGATCAGCATCCTCTTCTATTGAAGATTTTATTGTTTCATGTTCTCGTTTCTCCATATCTGCTTGTTCTTGTAACTGTTAAAAACAATGCTTATCTTAATATGATTTAAAGGTTAAAATTTAATGTATTCTAATAGAACATTACTTCTTGTAAAAGAAGATCTTTCTCTTCCAGCCTTGCTTCGAACGTGTTATTCATTTCTCTCAATGCCTGACGTTTACTTTCTGCTAGATCTTCTAAACGCTGTTCGTAATCTTTCCTCATACGAGCCGTCTTGTCTTCGAGACTCTAAAATAAAATTATTTTAAGCAAAAACATAATAATGTTATTATTTATTTCAATATACATACACAAAGACATATGTTAACTTACTTGATATCTGTCGTATTCGCTAATAAGCCGCACATTGAAATCTGCTTCTAAGGCTTGCAAAGTTTTCTCATGTCCGGATCGTAATTTTGCGATGTCTTGTTGAATCATACCAATTTCGTGAGTATGTTCATTCTCCATTTGCTGTAGGAAGTCAAAATTGGAATAAGAAGAAATTTATTTTATTAAATTAATTTTTTTAGTACACATAGAGCCGTTATTGGTAAATACCTCATTTTTCTCCTTCAGTTCTTCAATGGCGGCACAATATCCTTCATGCACCTCTTTCAGTTTTTCTGCTTGAGTTGCCTCAGCTTGACGCAGTTGATAGGTATGTTCTGTTTCTAATTCACTCATTCTTGTGCTCAGTAACTGTTATAGGAATAATTATTATAAACAATTTACGTATTTTAGAACATCTTCAGGTATATATCAAAGAGAAAGTGTATTCACTTTTGATTAATCATCAAATATTATAAACTACTGAACCTAGAAATATTATATTGGGGTTACAATTACCCACTATACAGGAGTGGCCACCGACATAAAGACATTGGCAAGGGCAAGTTATAAGGTATTGAATGCTTGTTTGTATTATGGTCCGAAGTCGAGGATAACAACTAGTTTATAATAAAAATATACTTACGTTTATGCTGTTAATCTTCTCTTGCAAATCTTTTTTGCTTATTAAGATTTCTTTTGAATATGCAAAATCTTTGTCTAAAGCTATGGCTCTTCCTTCCGAATTTGTTAGTCTCCAGAGACAAATTGATGCATCTTCCGCTACAGATACTAAAGTTTGATCATCATAAGCTAATGCTATACTTGTAACTTTTTTATTATGCATATGGAATTCGTTAAAAATAGCTTTATCAAGAAGAGGAAGTTGTACTGCAGTAACTCCTCCTTCGCCTCCTGTTATAAATAGCATCATATCCGAACGGGACAAAACTATAGTGTCAAGACTACATCCAATCAATCCCAAGTTCCTTCTTATAGTGTTAGCGCCAATTTCTTTAATTTCACCGTCAGTCCCAACAGCGTACGTCGTCTTTCCTGTGCTATTAAATATTTCTCGATCAGTGTAAAATCTTAACTCTTATTATTAACCTTTATTACCCAAATTACCTGTTGACAGCACAAGCTCTAAACTGGTTAGTCTTTAGTATTACTTCACCAATTCTTTGTCCTGTTGACATGCTCCACTCATACACTGCTCCCTCAGTGCCACAGGACACTAAGGTTAAGTCATTAGCCGACCACGCTAAACATGTGACCTAAAATTACACGTAGGCGTGAGCACTCGCTTATTATTTCAATGAATAAGCAGCAATCATCTTGTTCTAATGGAATCATTACGAGTGAGGAGAAATAGTTTAAGTACCTACTGAGCTAAATATACGTTGGGTAATCCCGTACATTCGGAATACTGACCTTCCCATTGTGACCCTTCAAATTGAAGACATTTTGGAAGGACACCGATGAGAAAACTTGGATCACTTGACCGTTAACAGCCGCGAAAAGATGCCCGTTCGTACTGAATTTAGCTTGTTTACAGTTACGTATTGGGAACTCACGCATTACTTCAAAGTCATCAATTAAAACCACCATAAACCGCAATTTGTCCGAAAAACCGACTATGGCGAATAATCCTGCAAGAATAGACATGCATTTATTAGGTACTACATTATAAGCCCATTACTTCCTCGCGGACAGGCTAAGATCTCCCGTCATAATGATTAAGATCTTAAAATAAGTTTATAATACATAGGTAATGGGTTGGGTAATCATACGACATTTTGTTGGAAACATGATGTGCATCGTGAAAACTTTTTACAAAACAGTGCATTACATACGTTCAATATGAGAGCGTAAAATTTTGAAAAAAATATCTCTAGACGTTCTTCTCTTGCTGAAACAAAAAAGCTTGTAGAGACAAACGCAGAACGCGAGACTACTGTGTCCATTGGATTACAATGGATTTGCATTACAAGTTTTTACGACAGGATCTCATAGTTCTGACGGTGCATGGGATGATGCGAAATCGCATGATCATAAGTACCTACTTATAGATTAAGCTGTTTTGAGATGAGTAACTGAAATTATAAGGTACCGGTTGGGTGTAAGGATACGCAGTGAATTTCTTCTTGATACAGTTTTATCATCTCTACGTCGTCTGTCATGTAATTCCAAATTCTAATGCTTTTGTCTTGTTCGCCAGAAGTCATAAATATCGGTTTCCAAGCGCACATGGACATGGAGTTAATTCGACCATAATGCATTGCTGGTCCAAGCTCAACGAATGCTATTTCAGGATTCTATGGAAAATGAGGCCACAAAATATAAACATGTACATAGTATATATAACAAAACATATAATTGCTACTATTACAAAAAAACAATGTTTTTTCTTTAACGGCTCTACGCAGATACTTAAATTTATTATCTATGCACGATAAATATTTGATCTTAAAAATAATGCCCTAATTCTTTTATGTGTGTATGTATCGAATGGGAAATCTGTCTGATGTTATAAGTATCTGTGCGTATAGAAGTAGACAAAATAAAATTGGATTAAGTAATAGTTGAAAATCGAAAGTCTTGTAGTTTTAGTTGTTTATGTATGCAAACGGACTTTACAGTAGGTAATTGAGAAACGGCCTATTACCAAATTATAAGCGATTTTTAATTTACTTCCTTAATTTAATATTGGTAAATTATTACCTGCAACATGTGCTGGCCGAACAATTTCACGTTATAGAGTTGCTTCCTAAATGTAGTAATGAGAAGGGTTTCCTGGTTAGGATCTATTGTGATGTGCTGAATCGCGTCCAGCGGCGACCACATCGGATTTTCTCGCGTATGTCTGGCAATAAAAAAAATCCAAATGCATATTTCATAAGCAGTACAAAAGTGTCCGAAAGGTGTCTGATCTGTAAATTCGGGGGCCCTTAAAGGCCTGTAGCTCTGCATGATTAATAATTAAAGTAGACGGCACTTTCTAGGCTTACCTATATTACCTACATATGAATAACTACAAAGATGAAACTCGCCAAAAGGTAATGCAAATCGGAGCAACTCTATTAGATCACAAACAAAATACATAAGTGCCATGTTAACCAATATAGTTTTATTTTACGACTCTGTTGTTGACTGGCATTAAAGTTGATCCCCAGTATTGCTTGTTTAACTAAATTTAAACAATATTACCAGATACTTATTTTCTATTAAATTTCAGATTAATTGCTATAAGGCAAAAAATTACAATAGTACTTACTTATAAGATTTTTTAGAAATTCGAAATAAATTTCTCTTCCTCCAATGATGAGGTGTCTCTTTTTCAAACATATGAACATAACCTGGGCCACATGCGAATGCAAATCCTGTAAAAATCGTTTCATAATAAACTACTTACCAATAATGTAAAATCAAAACTTCACAAATAATTACCCAATGTAACGTATTACAATACAAAGTAGTACACATTAATCTGCGCATATCGATAATATCTATAAGGTAGGTACATAACTTAATTGAAGGAACAAATCTTCGTCATTGTCATAAAATTAAGATGGATTTATTTTTGAAATAAAAGAACCACAATTAATAAAGAGGACCCAAAATTATACCTTTAGGAAAATTTATAAAACACGTTACAGCATGAGTCTCGATATCAATAGTGCCATGCTCGCTGGAGGTTTCCTGTTTACTGGAAACACTCCCCTTGTCACCCTCTTCACCCCTACAAATTATATAATAGTTATATTACAATAATTTAACTTCGTATCATAGAGTCTTTTTATTAATAAAGGTATTATGATGTTGCTGATATTTAATCTTATTCGCAGAAACAATTTGAAATCCTTTGTCATGCGTGATAAAATCTACTATCCACCCATGACACAGGAGAAGATCCTAGTGTGGGGCTATGAATGTAGAAAGCGTGCTTGTGTATTATAAAAACTTTTGAAATTGTTTTATTTATGGTTGAGTTTCTGCAAAATATAACCTTGGAATGCTAACACTTAGCATAAAATCAAAGGTCAATTTAATTGTGTTGCATTGAAGCCACAAAACGGAATGAAGGTGGACGCGCGTATGCAAATAATCTCATTTGTGTAATAGGCAGTTACAATTCAGCTACTGTGGTAGAATTTACGATCATAAAAATCCAAGTGAAAGATCATGTAAAGCAATTTAATCTTACTCGTTTTCTTGTGAAAAGGGTTTTTAAGATGTAATTTACCCATGGTAATAAAGAGCGAAATTTATTGAAGGAATCTATTAAAACCATAATTATCTTACGTCAATATGGATCATTAACTTCGTAACATAGTACTCAGTCCTAATGTATACGTTCTTATTCATATACATACATATCTTTGGTTAATATTTTTAAGAGACAGCTTAAAGTAGCCTCTGCCGCCCATGAAGGTATGTTTCAAATTCATATATAATCGAAAAGGGACAAAGATGCTCTTCTCGTATGAAGACAAATCAATTGGCCCACCTTACCATTGGGACGCAAGAAATACTTAACCAATTTTTTAATTTTCGAATTCGGTGAACAAACGAATAAAGAACTACAATAAATATTTACTCTGCTTCAACTTTTTTAAGCGACATTTCCATGACCTCTAGTGCTCTGAACACGCAGTTCTGACGCAGTTCCCCATTCTCCACCATCATGATGATTCCATTGTCTGTCCCGAACATAATACGATCCGGTGTCAACCACATGCAACTAGTTACGTTGATCTACGGGAGGAAGACAATGGCCGGTTATCTTACGTAAACACAATGCCAAAATTACTAACATTTTATTAACTGTCATTATTCAATTGTATTTGTGGGAGTTAAACGGTGGGTAGTTTATAAGTATTAATGATAATTTATAGTATTAATGTTTACTAAATGCATAGTTGCATTGCATAATTTATCTTTCTATAGACATGTATGTTTTCATATAATAATAAAATAACAATATAAGTAAAATTTCATAATTTTACTTATACAGTTATCTTATTATTTATAAAGAAACTACCATTAGAGTCTTTATAAACTTACTTGTTTATAAATAAACTTAATTTATGGTGGAGATTTTATTGATAGTAGAGAACTTCTCTACTATGGAGTACATCGATAGTAGAAGCAATAAAAAGAATAACATTATTATATTTCATCAATTAATTCGGACATTTATTTTATACGGGTTGACTAGTGAATGTCATGGCGTATAAAGTTTGCCCTTTTACATACATATATAACACACAACATAAATATTGTTAAAAATCGCAAATATTATGTTACACATACGTTTTCAGCCTTGCACCACCCCCATTGTCGCCAAACTGTTTCTGAGACATTCATAATGCGAAATGTGTTCGGACCAGTAATCACTACGAGGGTAGCATCAGATGGATTACATTGTACCTGTTTACATACATTGATTAATCATTTAATAAGTTTAAAATTTTACTACCACGCAAAATGTAAATTTCAGTACAATTTTGTCAACGCTTACACTTTCAACAATTCCTTGGCCACTCGGATTTTGCGCTTTAGCATGGCTTTCCACTTTGCCTTTGTCCCAATTGTAATAGTAAAGGTACCAATCTGGTTCTCCTGTGATCGCTACAAGGTATTTAGAATCAAAGGTAAACTGAACACATGCAAACTCCTTGGCTGTTGAGTTTTCGAATGGCACTGTCAATATTTTCCGTCTTTTGTATGTTGTTAGGTCGTATATAGTTATAATAGGTTTTTGACCCTCGTCGGCAATTTCATTTAGCGCAAGCCATCGTCTAGAAAACAAAAACATGTAAGTTAGTATACGCGTATACCAGTGGCGGAATTAAATTTGCGAAAAGTAAGCTAACTTAATCGTCGCTACCCATTTAGAAATTCATGTCAGCAAAAAAAGATCTCCAGATCTAAATATTCTGCCGCCCCCAAGACGTGCCTCCCGATTGCCAATGCGCTTATTCTAATTAAAAATATTCGACAAGAGAGCATTGCATATGCTGCCTCTGAAATCTGCCGCTGCAAACATACCTAACCTTCTGGAAATTCGGCACTGCTTAATACATATGTACTTTCATGGGTTTAATAAGATTAGAAAATGCAGTACGCAAGATTCTCACCTGTTGGGTGCTAGTACGAGCGATTTAATAGGCTTATGTTTATCTTGAAGCCTGATGAACTTCTGCTTTTTCTGCAGATGATTGTGTATTACAATTACCCCGCCAGCTGGATAAATGATATCAGAGTCTGTCAAGTAATGGGCGTTATATCTGTAACAAATAACATATGTATCTTTTTATATTCCGCAAGTATCAAACGAACATGCAATCCACCACATGGTAAGTGGTCACAGCCGCCCATGGACATCTATAATCAAACCTAAAGTAATTTCAGAGTTTTACCTGTGGTTAGCCACACCTGTTACTCCTGAGGGCTTAGGTGAAACGCCTTGAACAAGTATGTCTTCCTTACCACACTCTTCAGACCAGAACATAGCGGCGCATAACACTGCTCTTATTAGGCAGAAATAGGTGTGGTGGTAGTGCTTTCGCAGTCGTACAACAAAGCGTTCTACAACTTTTAAAAATATACAACGACTACCAGACGATCATAGTTCGCATGAACAACTCAACACCCTATAATCACCCTTACGCAAGATTAGTCCTTCTTGATGCCGGTCATGTACCTTTGTTTTTTGGTGACGGGGGCAACACGAACACGAAGCGTTTAGTTCTTTACGTAAATGTTCCAGTTAAGCTATTGGAATTCATATAATTTATTACATATTTTTTTAGACTATACAATTTCAATCGACAAACATTAATCGTAGGTACTTACTGTATGTCTGTCCGTAGACCGTAAAATATACGCGCTGATATATTTGGAGGTGTGTTAATTGCCATGATCTTTTAGATTGGTGTTAAAAATCGTATATAATAATATAGTTAAAAATATTTTACGTGAAACACGCGTGTTTCAATGGGTACAATTCGTTTGACTGTTGTCATGGGTACCATTTAAAATCGGGACACTGGGTCAATGTATTTTTCTTTAGGTTATACATCAATTAAATTTGAAGCGATATAGGTTCTCGATATTACAGCATTACTAGCTAGTTAGGTAGTCAATTCTCAAAATTTATGATCTTATTACGTATATTACGTATTTTGTAAATTTAATAAATAAAAGTAAATAAATCATTATGTTTATGGCATTTGACAGGAGCCTAAACTCTTTCCACTGCATTTGAACCAGGGATGTTAAGGATATGAAATTACGGATCTCTATACGGATATAGGAGTAATAATTATTATACTAGTTTCGACGGTGAAGGATATGTAATTATTTCGGATTATTCGTTAGTTTCGGATAGTGTCGATTATATAACATCATATTTTTTAAGGTTCTTGATCCTTAAATACAAATAGGTAATAATTTGGTTATCATTTGCTATAGCAATAATTCATTAAATCAATTAATCAAATCAATAGTTACGTTAAATCAATCGAATAATTTTAAGAGTTATTTACCAAAAGAAAAAAAAGTCTTGAAACATATCCGAAACTTTTGTACCGAATACGGTTACGGTTTAAGTTTCATTTTGGATATCCGATAGGATTTGGAGCTCCATAACATCCCTGATTTGAACCAGTGCCGCCTGTAACACAATAGACGTAAACCAGGAAGTACTTATATAATTAAATTTAATAAAATTAATAAAAACATAAATTCGAAACAAAATGCGCATCATTCTGAGTTAAAAGTGGCATTTAGCTCGTGTCCAGCGTGATTGGTGCTCAATGTCATCTGTAGTGGCGCATCCTCTTTGCAATTTCCGAGGTAAGTCGCCACTTCCTCTGTCTGTCGCGGCTCATTCATAAATTCTTCGTAACAACTTCATGGCATAAAAATATTACATAATAACAAGTATATAACTATTTTATACTGTATTTCAATACATAATATTAAGACGTAATATATTTACTTTAATTAACAATTGAAAAGCTTAAAATATACACTTTCCTTTATATAAAACTACCAATTCTGTATAAGTATGTTATAGGTAGTATTTATATACTTGTACAAGAGTGGTACTTCTTTTATCCTTGTAAAATTAACTACAATGTCTGAGCTATATCGTTGTAGTCTTCTCCATCAATATTCATTAAACGTTGAGATGTAACAAAAGTACTGCGGACTCTATGGCTCTATCGGTTGGAATGTGCTGTCTTGCCATGAGTACGCCGTAGATTTTTATGGTAAATTGGGGAAAGGTGTACGAGTTGATCCCCTTAAGGGAGAATGCTCGTAGTTTCGACGATTTTCAAATTAATATAAATGTC
>DWNE01008111.1:0-11757 GCA_018249875.1 Cecropterus toxeus | reverse complement strand
CGGTAAATATTTCAATCATTATAAAATAAAAAAAACGTTAACAACTTTTGTATAATGATTTCTTCAAAACATTTAATTTCGTATTGACAGGTAAAGTTTAGTATAATTAATTTATGATTTAACTTATGAAACAAAATATTTAAAAAAATATTAAACTTAACTGTTAACACATTATTTAAACTTTATAAGTTTTACAACATTAATTCGCACACATAGTGTATTGTATCATTAAACAATAAAAAGGTAAACACTTACCTAATAAGTTTGCACAGTTGATTGATAATTTTATTTTTATTTTGTATCGTACAAAAGCGCTTTGTTAAACGAGTGCGGTGGCCCTGATATCTGCCGACTTATAATTGGCTACTAATCTCATGTGGCTTTATTTATATTCGCACAGTGATCCAGTGCATGGGTAAAATGCGACTGAAATGAATTAGGTAGCTACTTTCTTTCGCCTCTGGGAGCCTGCGATACGCGCGAAACCACTCCTTAGTGACGTATCTTGGACAATTACCAGTAAAAATAAGAACATCAAATACAATATTGACAACTAGGACGCTGACCGGATACCATGCCAACAATTTCTGAATCAATGACGTTGAACTGTTTCATTATCTTTTAACGACTGATCTACATTATTTCAGACATTAGAATAGCCATGCTGGGTACATGTGTTTAGAAAATGTATTTTTAGCATCGTTTTCTTCAAGAAATGATTTGTGTGACTTTAATGAGTTTTCCTGTTTTCCGAGCGCTAGATTTGTTTTTCTTTTAAATTTAATCTGATTCATAGGTATTACAGATTTTATCCTATAAAAACAATCTAAAATACAATTAACATGCTAAATAGGTTTAAATGGTATCTGTAATTATATAATGACACTTCTGTGCAAAACGTTGCAATATGCAAGGGCTGAAGGAAAATAACACGCATAATAATATATCGTTCTTTATTTTCATTTTTCTAGAACTAGTTAACAAAAAAAATGGTAAAAAAGGCAGTCCTTTTGTCAACAATCATAACATCTTACAAGCTAAAGTGAATCTTATCTGAAAATGTCCTAATGACATCAAGTCTTCTGGTAGTCTTGAATAACTTTTGAATAGTCGCATAGAAGGTACAGTCATTGGACTTTTTATGATAATTTTCATCTAACCAGTATTTTTCATTTGTACTCAGCAAACGTTTTTTATTCTTTATAGGTCGATTGCTAGTCAATCCGTGAAATCTTAGTTATGCAACAAATATCTATTACCCGTTTGCCTTCTATTCAGGCTTTATTTAAAATTGTACAAATGATACGCTCTAATAATGCTTGTGCTGGCTTTCAACATATTTTATGCTCCCGCAACCATTTCATCAAACGAAGCTTCGTGTTCAGATCTCGAAAGCATAAATTCAGGGAGTGTTACGCCTAAAGATGCGCTGTATCTAGGCATGGTTTCTGCCCAAAATGCGCCTTTGGAGTCAGCACCCGCAAATTCTTCAGGTGGTGCTATATTACTTTCGTCGTATTCTATTTGAGATCCTTCACTTCTTTTAACTTTATGCGACTTATGGATTGAAGAAACTGGATTAGTGGCAGCTTGGGTCAATGAGGAAGGAGAAGTCTTCTTACGTTTTAGTTTTTTAACGTATCCGGGATTTGCTACTACATACGCAGCTGACTGTCCTTGAACAGGTGCACTTGTAGTTACAGTTTGGCTTTCAGCCCCTTCGTTACCTCCGTCAAGAGTTGCTGGTTTAGAAGTGAATTCCTTAACTTCTTGGTATGCTAAATGGCTTTGTTTTGGCGCAGATTCAGAAACAAACATGCACTCTTCATTCTTTAGGCCGGTTTCATCGATACACTGGTAACAAGTCATACCATTTTTCTGAACCTTTTTGCAGGCTGATCTATCTTTTTTCTTAAATTCGGCTAGAACGTGTTCGACATCTTTCTTTTGTTCGTTGTCAGTATAAAATCCAGGCAGAGCTTTTTTATAATCATAAGGTTTTGCTACTGACTCTGTATTTCCTGAGTTATCTTCTTCACTGGCAGCACGCAAGGATTCGCTTTTCTTAGGGCTGGAGGTATGGACATAATATGCCTTATATTTGTCGTCGGGATTATCACCATTATCTTCTCTTTTATAACTACTATATGGTTTTTCATCATGGTATCTTTGTGGGGATGATTCTTCGTTCTTCACTTCTTGATACTTTTCGGATTTTTTTGGCTGTTCTGATTTTTGGTTCACTTCAGGTCCTTCGGGTTCATCGTTACTGTCAAATTTCCTTTCCTTTGAGTAAGCATATTTATTATTTTTAGGTTCCGCAATATACGAACAAGACTCATAGTTTCCGCCTGTTTTAGGATCCTTACATGTCATGCATGACATACCATCCTTTTTAACTTCTACGCAATTACCAGGATTTTGTTTAATTTCCGCTGCCTGTTTTTCAGACAGTTCCTTTATTCTCTCATATTCCTTATGATCATACCCGGAATCGTATTTGTAGGGGTATTCATATTCCTTTTTGGGATCCTTTTCTTCTTTATAAGCACTGCTATAAAGGCTGCTATCGAACGCCTTAGGTCTCGAAATATATTCAGCTTTATAATCATAACCATCATCGTCTTCATCGTTGCTTTTTCTTAGGTTTTCTCTGCTACGTCCGCCTGCATACCTTCGAATACGAGCTGGTCCTGTAATATAAGGATTGGACTTGTAGTTGTTTTTATCTTCAGGAATTTCTACCAATTCTTCCTTTCGGTAATCTACAGGATGAGCAACTTTAACTTCAGTAACCCTAGGCTGAAAATAACCTGCCACTGATGGAAGTTTTTTTAATGTTGCCAAAATTTCCTTTCCTTCTTCATCTTCTTCTGGTTTGTATACTTTATAATTAGCATCATGCACGGTTCTAATATCATATCTTAAAGGACTAAGTTGTTGCGAAACAGGTATTACATGAGGCTGAAGTTGTTGTTGTTTCTGTGGTGCCAATAACTTTGCAGATTTACCAACAGGAAAAAAACTTTGACTAGCAACGGGACTGAATCCAAAATACTCTGGTGCAAATTTATTCTCTTTTGGCGCTAATCGACTTTGAAGGGAATCAATTGAACTACTAACAACTGTATCAAACAACTTTGGGTATAGACTTTTATCTACTTTAAGTACCGCTGCTGCCATAGGATTTGAAGCCAATGAAGTGATGCCTGAAAGATACATAAAGCGCTAATTAGGCAAAAGCTTAAAAAATGCTTGCGTAGCATACGGAAACGGATGCAACAAAAATAAATAAAAAAAACTACATAAAAGTTTACTCTAAAAATACTAATTTACTAAAAAATTTAAATATTAATCCTGCATTACTGACCTTCTCCATCGTCAAAAATAGGTCCAAAGTCCAATGAATCAACAAATCCGTTTGGTTCTTCGTAAGATATAACTCCCTGACACACCACCAAAAATATTAACTGAAACAACAAAAATAATTTACGATTTCCAATATAAAATTTAGAATAAACAGTACAAAAATGTAATTCGTACCAAACATCCGATTCTAGTATGCATTTTGGTGCAAAAAATGGGTATACACCCAAATAATATCGTTAAAGTCTATTGCTCCTCGCTTGCGGAGTTGTATATCTCGTTTACGTTGAGATGAAAGTAACGTCACATGATTACAATGACAAGGTTTTATAGGCGTTATTATTGCGAAGGTGAAAGATCGGTGCAACAGAGCGCGCGCGCCACTGAAGCGTGTCAAGCCGGGCAATGCCCGCTTACTCCATCCGCCGCGACCGCTGGGGTCAACCTGCAATAGGCCTGAAATTACGTGCTGCGAGACCTATGTCATGAAGCCAATCATTTTATCAATAGAAACCCAAGACAGACAAAAGATATCTTACTTACCTATTTTAAAATATTTGATTATAACGGTTAATTTCTATTAAAAATGTAGCAATACTCGAAAAGACTAATGATTTTATAAATTGAACGATCATATTATTCGTTTTCAAAATAAGCAAATTAATTTAACATTTCATTGTTAAATTGATTTGCTTACATTTTTATGCTTTTATAAGTTACAAACAGCGGGGAACCGTTGTATTCAGAAGGCACAGGACCGGTTGGAGTGGCGCCGTTTAGGGGAGGCCTTTGTCCAGCAGTGGACCTCGAAAGGCTGATGGATGGATGGATGTTACAAACACTAAACCATAGATATGTTTTATATTCGTGCATTTCGCACAAAAATGTCATAATAGGTAAACACCATTATTATGTTTCCAAGACTAATAAATAGTACTATGAAATTGTGTCATCAAATTATTTCGGAAGATATTCATTTATAGTTACAAAACAAGAAGAAAATCAGGTAATTTTAAAAAACGTGAAACCTACTTTTTCTGGATAATTTGTCAAATAAAATCGGATCGAAGCGCACTTAATGCGATTAGTTTCGGTATCGTAACTGCAAATCTAGTGTAATCGGGTTTTAATTAAAAATTGAAATAAATTGATTATATTATTTATTTATTAGGAATGCATAAAATATTATAAAGTCCATTTGCACATATTTATCTATTTATATCTATTTATTTACACACTATCTTCGACCCTTTCCAGCAGTCTTCGGCATGCTTGTCTGTTGTCCGTCTCCAATGCAGCTTTCATTGTTATCTAAAAAACAAATAGATTTATTTATATATACGTGAACATCGACCAAGTGCGAGTCGGATTCGCACAGGAACGGTTCCGTTCTAGACGTTTATGTGTATTGTCATTATTAAAAGTAAGCATAACAGCTAAAAACCGGTTTCTCGTATAGGATCGCCCTTGATTTTTATTTGTATCTTTTTATTTTTGGTATTTTTACGAGTAAAACGAGTTTAGTTCGATTGAGGAGATACTACTGCAATTTCTACCGTGATATAATTCTTACGTTTCAATGGAAGAATGTGGTTGCCGGCTCACTTTCATATGAAGCGACCATCTTAGACCTCCTTGTGGCAATGCATCTTATAATCGATTTCCAATAGAACTCCTGTTCTATATGAAGTTGCTTCTATTTCAGAATGTCTTACCCACTGGTCTCGCATAGGCAACGGCTAAGTCGACATAAGAGCGGTTGAGCAAGGATGTTCGGGCCTCGAGGAGTACCCTCTTTACCCGGGCAATTCTCAAGACGATCAAATACCTCCCGGATCCTTAACATTTATATATAATAATACAATGTTAATGAAAACATTGTAATATAATGTACAAATGTAAATTATATATTCGATCCTCACTGTTTAGTGGGTGGTTCGGACTTCATACGTCGTTCCCTGATGAGCCGATGGTCGTCCTCCAGATGGTCGGAGGAAACCAGGATAGGAAGCTCCTGCAAGAGCGATCGTCCACCAGGTTAATCGTGTAGGAGAAAGAAACCCTTCAGATGTGAATGAAGTTGCTTACAGATGTCCATCAGCACGCTTTCTTTCTACACTCACGCTTTCTACACTCATAGCCCCACACAAGAATTTTCTACTGTATCGTGGGTGCCATGGACACACAAACTCGAATACACAAACACAGAAATCTAAACTCATCATTCATATTTCTGTCTGGCCGGGAATCGAAACCGGGACCCACTGCGCGTCAGACTGGTATGGTGATCGCTCCGCCACGCGGGTCGTGAAATTAGCAGGCAGCAGTGATCACCATGAAGACCGCATGCTCGTTTCTTTCATCATTGTTGAGAAAGGATCTGTTTGCCATACAAGTAGCTAAACACACTCTCTAAAAAAATTTTTTTGACCTACAATAGAAACCTCATCACCTAGTGGATTTTATATGCTTACTCGCTTGCCTATTTCCATATCATAAAGTTGATCCAAGGAGTTAAATTCTCTTAAAACACTTACAGCCATTTTACTATTGGAATCTTGTAATTTCTGAGACAACATCCACAAGTTCGCCGCCAAGCTCTCCATGGCCTCCTGTTCTAGATCGCCTCTTCGAATGACTCGCCAAAACAGTTGTAATGCTAAATTGTATTGATTCCTGGTCTCGCGCGCATCACCTAACATTTTCAGGACCACGAGTAGCTCCTGGCATATATTTGTAGCGTGTTTTTCTATGCTGCTTATGAACTCTTCTTCAGATCCATACAACTCGTCATTAGATAGTACTAAAAATAGAAAAATTAGTCATAAAAACGTATTGGTACAAAACTGTGATTACTTTCCTTGTTTGTTTGTATGTATGTCCATATCTTTGAACGTGTCAAACAAATCGACATACAGCCCAAACGGCTTGACGGATCGTCACGTATGACGTATGTCATTAAAATCGTCTCAGTCTGCATGACATTCGCTATATGATTTTTAAAAATGGCGCCGGTAAAAAAGGTGGAGGACGAACGACTTTTTTACTATCACAACAATATGGGTATCAAATAAAAGCGAGTAAATATATATAACAATCAATCAAAATATCAATAATATATATTACATATTAGTAAGATTTCTTATTTGTGGTATGCAAAAAAAATTAATAAATAGTTTTCTAATAACATGCATTATAAGTAAAAAATGTATTATATGTAAAAACATTTCAAGACTACCCATTTGTTTTCTTAATTAAGTAATTAAATATTAGCAAAAATATTATATACATTTTTATACTTTATAGGTCTTAGGGGGTCGCGAACCAAACTCTGAAAAACACTCCTGTATAGTATGCAAAGGTTTATATTATAGGTCTATACAAATTATTGTATTATTAAAGCATTATCTATGCTTTAACAATATAATAATTTTATAATAAAGAGAAATAGATAGGAAATGGCAGCGAATCATATGAAAAAAAATACTTTGTACCTCCGTCAATATGATATGCGTAGTCATCCTGCGTCATTTCGCAAAGCAGATCCAAAGTGCGTAGCAATAATGTATAGTATAACGGGTCTGTTTTCTTCCAATGAATCCGTTCCATTGTTTTTATAAAACCGGTGAGAATGTAGGCTTTACAATTACTCTCCAAATTGTCCTAAAATAATATATTAGTAAAAGCAACATGATTAAAAGTAAAAGGTATTAAAATATAGGTTAAATTTTGTTTAGACATTTTAATGTATTGGCGGTTTCGTCGTGACGTGACGTGAAATATAGTCAAAATGAAATTAAAAAAAAAAGAAATGTCGTGAGTACCTGTAAAATATGTATTAATTTCGCGATAGTATTAGTCTAAAATCATCCATTTTAATAACATGGGAGTTCAAAGGTCGTAAATTAAAAGGGCTAAGGTTTATTGCACTTTTTAACTTTTTCGTAATATTATTAGTGCAAAAGGAAACATTACGCAGGAGTTTAATTTACGCCTGCAGAGCGCCGTATCAATTTACTATATTTAGATACAGAGTTAATTTCAATTGCACAATAAGTTGTTATTATATTTAGTTTGTTGGAGCGGACTGCATTTTTAGTATCAGTCTGATATAAACCCAACTTAAACACTTTCTTAGCAGTCCTATTTTTTATTGTTATTTTAAGAATTATTTATTTTAAATAATACATTAAATGGCTCAAATACTTGAAATACATTATGATTTCAATGTTTTTCTTTACCTCATTATTAGAAGCAGCATTTACTAAAATGGACCAGACATTGCATCTGATTGGCCTATCAAAATTTAACACTACATTAATTAGGAATAAATTTTATTTGTTAAATGTGAGTATTAGAATAAATTGACGACCCGCGTGGCCGAGCGGTTACCATACCGTTCTAACGCGCAGTGGGTCCCGGGTTCGATCCCCGGCCAGACAGGCATCTGAATGATGAGTTTAGATTTCTGTTCTGGGTCTGGGTGTTTGTGTATTCGTCTTTGTGTGTCCATGGCACCCACGACTCAAGAGAAAATCCTAATGAGGGGCTAGGAGTGTAAAAAGCGTCTTTTTTTTTTAATTTATTTCTCAACACTTGTTCAATACATTTTTACCCAAAACTGGTGCATTTCTATTCACCTCTCACTCTTTCGTGCCACATGTATATCTGTTTAATAACAGAAGTCTTAAGTGCAGTACAAAAGCTTGTATAGTTTCAATAATGTAATTGTGGTATGTGAAATAATATAACCATTCATATTTTGATACTGAACTAAATATCCAAACTTATTAGAGGTGTAGTATAATGTTGGAACATCTAAAACTACTCATAGGTTAGTGTTCAACTCACAGGAAGAATCAAAAGTGTTGACAAGAAGTTACTTATCAGCCCAACAACTCTGTCATGTGTCGGTTTATTTTGACCGTCCTCTTGAATGTGGTGAGGGATGTCTGGTATTAATCCAACTAGAGCTTTGAAGTTTGCCTCAGCTGTAATGGAAATATAGATTAGAAATATGGCCACAATAATGTAGGTATAAAATGTATACATAGAAAATTGGCCATGTGTGAGTCTAACTCGAACATGGAGGGTTCCGTACTTTAATGGTAAGTCATTTGAACTACATATGCACAGTTTTTACATGTTGCCTTAACATATGCTATAAGTGATTGTGTTTTTGGCATATTTCGATATTTTAGATCATGGAACCGCGAAATATACGCCGTAAAGGTTTATTAAGATTAAGATTTATTCACAGCTGAAAGAAACTGTATACCCGATTTTTTTTACTTGATACCTCTACGCTTTGCTGAAAAATAAACGGTCTTGTTATAGACAAGGACGGCTAACAAGGGGTTCATTGTTTTCTTACGAGGTACGCAACCCAAAATAGCATTTTATTTACCTAATATTATATAAGAAACGAAATGTATTAAGATTGTGACGGTTTTAAATATACAACAGTATGAGAAGTAAAGAGATTTATGGCTCAATGCGCCGGAAGGTGTTGGAATCAAAAAAAGTGAGGAATTTGGTAGTGGTTAAAGAATCACTTTTTTACACCTGTATTTTTATTCTGTATGTATTATGTAAGTAGGTTGATTCAACTTTTAAAAAAATACTACATTCTAATTATGTGAGTATATATGTTAAAAAATCTTCAACTTTTTACGCTTTACACGTATAACAAATGTCAGTAAACTTGCAATGATTGAGTTGAGGCAAGTACGCATGTAGCGACGGTACCAAGCTATACGCCACGCATGTACTAAATTTCCCATCCACACAGACCTACATTTACCGCTTATTTTATGTAGGAAATACCCTCTTGCGGTTTCTTATAATCGCAGGTGCAGCGGAGAAAATATTTATAAATATGCCGTTCTCTTATCGCTAAAACTCTAAGAGATTCTAGACGTCTAGACCAGAGGTTCTCAAACATTTTTCTTGTAAACCCCTTTAATTTTTTTTTTGGTTTATGTGGACATTTATATGACATTCCCATATTTCCAATTTTTATTCACGCCTTTTTTTGCGGCCCCGACGGTGTGCTTTATTTTGGGCACATCTCTACTCGGTACTTCCCCTCTGAGATAAACACCGAGCGTGCTCATCACCCGACTTGGCACTTTCGAAACGACCGGACGTCACCGATTCAGCACCGTCACCGAGCTGTACGCCGCGCACGCGCGACGCAGCCCGCTCGCGTCTCGCACCAGGCTACATAGCCACCGTACCCTGTCCGATGCAGTGGTTGAGCAGCGCGGCGTGCGCGGTGGCGAGGTGCAGGCCGGCGCGCGCCAGCACGCAGCGCAGCGACGGCACCGTCACCGAGCTGTACGCCGCGCACGCGCGACGCAGCCCGCTCGCGCGTACCGACAGCGTGTTCACCGCCTAACGACACATATCTTCATTTAAAGGTTTATCCAGTAAACAAGAATACGGTGCACCTAAAACTAAGCGACCACGGTCTCCTATGAACGATAGATGTCCAGAACTGGGGTTATACCTGAAGCTGACCACAGATGCCATGGTAAACCTGAGAACTCTGATGCAAGTCACCCGACTTTTACAATTTTATACCCTCCCACCAAACCGCAAAACCATTTCACGCTACAAACTATAGTGTATTAAATTAAATTCGAAACGATTATATTACCTGAATACGCAGGTATAGGGATATGACTTGTGGTCGGCTATATATTTGATACTTTTTTAAAGTGAAACTTCTCTAGGTACGTAATGATATTTTTTTTAACGAACGAAACGCAATAATTATTATATTATTGACACGAAAATGTAGGATGCTTTTGTCCAAAAACTGAAAGAGAGTGAGAAAGGACGAACGTAGCGTGAAGCACAAAGTCATGGAGCGAGAGTAGGGAGCAAACGAGTGAGAAAGATCGAGAAAGAGAGTACGATAGAGCGAACGTCACATCACGCACAAAGCCATGGACCGAGAGGAGGGAGAGAAAAGGAGATCGAGAAAGAACGGGTAGTCAGTCGGCCTCGTCGCTGAGATGACTCCAGGATCTTTAACGGAACACACCCGGATACCCCACGCGTTTCTCATCGGACTCTACCCAGGTGAGAGGCTAAGCCATCCGAACCCTCTGTTCTTTACGATGGTATACGACCACACATACCGCTATCCTTTCCGGGGCCGCTTTACTTGACGGTTCGACCTTAAAGCAAGAGATACCGTAGCCCTATTCTAATGCCGGAACTACGGGAACATAAAATTCAATACTTGCCCTGAAGACTTTAATTCGAAAGCCTAATACAATTATGAATCTCCCTTAACACATTCTACAATGTTACAAACTAACATTTCTTTGAGTCAAAATAGGTGTAGCAGTGTTGCCTCTCGAGTGGAGTCGAACCACACAGGCGTTCAACTTGTACTTGTTAAGTATAATAATGGATGAAATGAACCTACTACGCAATTCCTATCTTCAGAATGTAATTAAAATACTCAATTCTTTCGGAGAGACATGAGCCCATAAGAGAGGAGACATATAATGCAAAGAAGTAGTGTTGGGACTTTATATTTCTTATATTATTATATTAAAAAAAATCAAACGATTGCATTTCACACATGGCAGAAAAAAAACCTTAATAAAAACAAGAAATGACCGTTCGCGTAACGCTAGAGTAAACTTGTAAACGAACTACTGACTATGATAATTATATCTCGCTCTCAACTTCCGTTCGCCTTGCCCGATCACACTGTTCGCACTGTCAAAAATTAATGGGTTTAAAATAACTAATTTGACTATAAAACACTAAAATTAAAACAAGCATTGAAAAGTGAAAACAACTAAAATTGAGTTATGATAAAATTTATAGTATTTCAATAAACCAAAAACTTACATGCACTAATGTTACCAGCACTGCATCTAATTTGATGAAGGCGGCTCGGCATTCCACATAGAAGTTCAATTGTTCTTCAGGATCGTCATATTTGACTGCTTGTACAAACTTATTTATCAGTTCAGCGCACACTTTGGCCTCATCTTCCACAGTCACAGCACTGAAACAAAGCATACTCTGAAATCTCGCTTGGATAAAATATTATTTTATACGATTGTTTGGGTTAAAATACAAAATATACAATTTTTAAACACATACAATTATTTATTTGATCACTATCTTGTATCTATTGATTTTATTTAATAGAATTAACATCCTAATAAAATTTTATAATAAAAGAAGATATATTTTATGATACAATGATAAATTATACTAATTATAAAAAAAAACATGTTAAAATAGGATATTACAGGGAAATAATATTGAATAATGTATGAATTATATTAAATACTAGCTGAGCCCGCGGTTTCACCCGCGTTTAAAAGAAATGGTAGAACCAATGTAGTTCGACCGGGA
>DWNE01008110.1:0-11758 GCA_018249875.1 Cecropterus toxeus | reverse complement strand
CATGGGCGGCAGTAACCACTTACCATCAGGTGGGCTGCTTGCTCGTTTGCTACTTCATATTTATAAAAAAAAAATGTTACTAGTTATTGTTTATGTTATGTTATATTAAACTTAATATAGATAAGACGTTAATGTTAGAACAAAACAATGTAATACGTTGTTTACTTTGACTTGTATAGTGAACTAAATTATCCGACCTTTCAAAAGCAAATAATTTCACTAGCGTAATTAAATCAGGATGTAACTAAATGTACGAGCTTAGTCTGTTGTTCAATGTTATTATGCTACCTTTATATGTTATGCACATACAAAGGTAGCAATATACGTAAGCAAAATACGGCAAAAAATATTGTTTGAAATGAACTGAACATGTGTTTACTTTAATATATTTCTCGGTAACGACGTTGAAACGAAATCACGTCTGTTTGAGTTTAAATTACAAAGGAGTGACAATATTGTAGCACATAATTACTCAGTATGAGGTAAATATTACACATTGAGCTTCTGAAAGTATCTGTTGTACTTCTGTTGACCGTACCAGCTACTGTAGAGCAGTTTTCGTCACATGAGACTGTTACAGTGTAGTATAATTATATTCATACATTTAAGACAAATAAAATTACCGTGTGTTTGTGCATCTGTGTTTTAAATATAAAGTAGAAATATACATTAATATAATTTCTGTGCGTCTGTTTGTTTGTGTCTTTAAATCGTCATCAAACAGAAACTACTGAATTAAGTTATTTAAATCAAAGAATGAAAGCAAAGAAAATATTTTTACATTGCTATAAATTTTTACCAATTTTGACGCCATTGCATTTTTATATGAATTTTTGGGTAATACGCAAACACGTTAAACAAAGGAACTTTACCGGTTTGAACTTTGAGTCACATATTCCACTAGGCTATCTCTGCTTATCTAACATACTTCTATCTCAACTAGGTACATGTACAAGCTGCTTTCGGAGCTGGAGAAGGCCTGGTGCGCGAGCGAGGGCACCAGCAGCAGCGCTGACGGCGGTGTGGGCTTGTCGCGCGATGAGCAACGCTGGCTCGCCGACTGCTTCGGGGAGTACGTGGACCGCGCACTCCACCAGCTGAGACTGCACAGGGACCTGTATCCTGTGCTCCATCATCAGAGTTTGAACAAGTATGTGTATTTGAAAAAGTATATTTTTTTTATCAGATTGATGTAGGAAAGGAGCATGCAGTCCACTTGATGGTGAGTGGTAACTGCCGCCCATGGACGTCTGTAAGCAACCTCATATAGAACAAGGGTTTTATCTGAAGTCGATCACAGATGCGTAGCTACTCCGGAGGACAGAGATGGTCGCCTCATATGCAAGTGAGCCGGCAACCACATCCTTCCAACTTCAAACGTCGAAATTTTCGGCCGCGCGAAACACGATTTTTTAAAGAATCCAGGAGTAAGTTGTTACTTTGACATATTAATTTAGTTTATATATTAACGATATAAATATAAAAAAAAGATTCGTTAAATATTTAACGATTTTCTTTTTATTTAATCGAACACTATCTAATTATCTGTATAATTAGATGCAAATAAACGTGTTAAAAATACACTAATATATAATATGTTCACGAAAGTTTAAGTTTCGGTTTCAGACGAAACTGAGAGCAGAGCCGGTTTCGGTCTGTTTCGGCCTGTTTCGGTCGGATAATAGTAGGCGGGGGGGCAAGCCAGGGTCTATACCTTGCAAACGAATACGCAACTCATAATTGATTTAACTTTGACCATTGGGACTCCTAGTCAGTAGGAAGTGAAACTCTTATTGTTTAAGTCTTCTTATTCTCTTAACTAAACGTATATTGTAAGCTCATTTTGCATAGTTATCTTAGCTCCATTATATTCACTAAGTAGTTCAATATAGATCAGCTATAATAATGTTGCAACCGGTTACGTCATTATATCCCCGTCTAGCAACTAAAGCATGAATACACGACAAATCTAATTTACATGAACTTCCCGTGAAAGGTTACTAATTTTATCTTTAGCCTCCATTAAATTTATGCGATGTTATTTACATACTAATAACGTTGTAAAGGATACGTGACACACACATATTACATTACCCGTATGTTGGAGCGGTCATGATTGTGTGACAGACTTTAAATTCAGGTTTCAAATTAGTTAGAAGGTGGTAGAACCAGTGTAGTTCGACCGGGGAAGTACCACCGCCGCACCTATTTCTAGCGTGAAGCAGTTCTTGCGTTTCGTTGGAAAGGTGTGGTTGCCGGGTCACTCGTATATGAGGCGACCATCTTAGTCCTCAGGAGTAGCAATGCATCTGTGATCGACTTCAGATAGAACTCTTGTTCTATATGAAGTTGTTTACAGATGTCCATGAGCGGCAGTTACCACTTTTCATCAGGTGAACAAATAAAAAAAAGTTAAATGAAGAACACATCCTAGTTTTTTTATTAGATTAAGTAGCAAACGAGTACGCAGTCCACCTAATGGTTAATGGTTACTACCGATCTTACTTACTTACTCTCCCGAGTAAGTAAGTAAGATCGGTAGTAAAAGTAGTAGACGTCCCCGTCTTACCTACCGGACTCTTATTTATGCTTATTGCTGCCTAAAACAATGTAAAGCGCTGCTGTGCTCTGCTGTATTTTG
Source organism: Cecropterus toxeus (assembly GCA_018249875.1). Lineage (NCBI taxonomy): Eukaryota > Metazoa > Arthropoda > Insecta > Lepidoptera > Hesperiidae > Cecropterus > Cecropterus toxeus. The sequence goes on along the minus strand of DWNE01008110.1, from coordinate 9,117 downwards.
AGCGTTTCGTAAGGAAAATACACTTATACGAGTTCAAAGTAAGCTCAAGAGAACCTCGAGTAGGACTTCAGTATAATTAAAGTTTAGTTTAGCTAGCTCGCATATCAGAGCGGTCACTATAGACTGACGCGCATTGGGTTTTACGCTTGAACCCTGGCCAGATATCTTCATGATGGTTTAAATTTTTCTTGGTCTCAGTTTTTGTGTCTTTGTGTGTATCCAGTGAATCCACGCCACAGGAGAAATTGCTTTACCTAGGGTTTATATATTATGAAAATAATATATTTGGTATCGGTGTTTATTTCGTGGCCATTTCCTGTATCTAAAAATATACTTTTGCGAATTCCTAAAAGGTTTTCAATCGCGATAGGCATCGGCAGAGTTAAAAATACACTGTGAAAGAGCATACCTAGTCTAGTCTAGTATTTTCTCGGTTCTCAGAATCCAATCCCATCAGAGGTCATCAAGATACCTATTTATATTTACTTTGTCACTATCTCAATAATCTTCTACGATTTTCGTTCCAATATTTCGTCTTGAAAGTCAGTCAAAGTGTAAGTATTTTAATGATTAAATATCTTCCCCGAAAGAAAGACATTATTTATTTCATTGACACCAGCATCCACTCCAGAACTAAGTACCTATATTTAAGCAACTTTTTTTACTTGTTTTTTCCTTTAAAAAACCTTCTTTTATTTTATTTGTTTGACGTTAAAGACGATTGATTGACTTCCGCGCTTATCACCATTTCAACCTTTTTTTTAACCGACTTCAAAAAAGGAGGAGGTTCTCAATTCGTATATAGTTTCTTTTATTTGTTATTTTTTAATATAGCAAAAACACTTTACTATGATATCCAAATGGAATTTAATTTTCAATAAGAATATAGTATTTCAGCTTTAAAACAAAATATCATTTACTAGTTGATTGATATTATAAATATGTTCTGCCTTTGACAGGATATGTAGACTGAAAATATTAGGTACATAAAATACGCTTTTATGCAACTGTACAAAGCGAAATATTAATATTCACTTCATTTCATTTCATTTGCGTTCTCCTATTCAATTTCATTGTTCAGGTTTATTTTATTTTGCGCTTTGTGTAAAGAATATTATATTTCCGAAGTGAATGTGGGTATAGCTCTTTGTGATATATCCACACACAGCCACACCTAATATAGAACTTAAATAATTCGGCTTTCTGGAGTAACATTTAACTAATTATTATTTAATTGCGCGTGGATGAGGGCTGCGTACATATGAGGCGATCATCATTATCTTCTAAAATATATTTTATTGTTTCTCGGCAGGGATGGTCTTTATTTCCACATGAGCTTGATGACAACATCGTATCACTGCAAGTTGATATGATACCACCACTCAAGTCGTACCGACGAATGTATGAAATTTCGTTTGCTATCTTGAATGTCACGGGACATGCATCAGTAAAAGCATATAAGTATTAATCATATAAGTCTAAGCATATACCTGCTAAACCACTAGTAAACAATAAAAGACAAGTCAGTAAATCGTCTCACAGGGGGATACTAAAATTAATGTTTTGTAGGTTGGAGCACCTACTTCGCTGCCTGAACCAAGTGTCGCAAATGAAATCCTTCTGGCGTTGCTGTCCCTTCAAGAACGAAATCAGGTTAGTACCAAAAATCTAAACACCGACCCTTTTAATAAGGGCCTAAGGGAATTGCCATCGCAATTAAAGGCCCGCTCTTTAAGTGTTTATACAGATTTAGCCGCGTTTCTGTAGCGTGGAATAAATTTAGTTCTCGGTTTATGTTTACACAGCATACTTTAACACTTTGGAGAGTGGCTTTCAAATAAATTTCTTATTTGAACAAATAAACAACATCTTAAGATTTCGTTAAGTGTTCGTGATAGGATGAATTTTCATTTTCTAGGTATTAGACTAGTGCCGAACCTAAGTATCGTTACAAGGGTTCTATTAATTAATTTGTTATTTTGAGATTGATTTAATATTGAAAGTCGTCTCGAAACTTCTGTAACTACACTAGAGAATTTAATGTTCACAGATGGTAAATAATTAAATGTAGGTATAGACATAATACATGTTCTATCGCTTTTAAGGAAATTAAGAAAATCTTCTAATGTGCAGGGGCGAGATCGTAGCTGCCCTGCGCAAGGGCACAGCTGAGTGGTATGAAGCGCTCTGTGCGCAGGACACGGAGTCTGAGCGCGGTGAGGACCTTGTGAACCTCATCACCCTGGTACAGATAGACCTCCAGCAAGGACTCACATACTACCATCCGCTGTTCGAAACGTAAGTCTTGGTGTTAAATTATTCACTTGATCTCAGGTAACCGTGTGTTACCGTAGATTAAATAATAATCAATCATAATATTTTTGTTAAACAGCGATGATTGTCGCTGCATGTCATAACCTGCGCTAAAAGACTGTCGTCGATACAAAAGGGCGCCGCCAGAATTCTCTGTAGGAAGGGGCAGATCAAGGATGTTGGGGAGATAGGGGGAGCAGATTGAGACTATGTTATTATTTGATGAGAATCTGCACGCTTCTTTACACAATATTTAATTTTTTTCATATACAACGTCAACTTCTTGAAAATAATAGATGCATTTTTTTTGCCTTTTATCGACCGGTCTTCTGGGGGCTGCACCCACCTGCCCATACCTGGCGACGCCCATGTCGATACATTGATGTAAATGTTCACTTTGATTCGTGTAATAGATTCGTCTACGTCGATCTATTAGCGTCGATTTGTTGACATCGTCAACGATCTTCGCAAACGAACGTCAGCATGGATTGTCGCTAGTTGTTATGATAACTCATTAGTATGACATATGTATAATAAATACTTTTCATGTCGTCGTTAGTACGCTCACAGTGCCATTTATATGTAAATATTTCTATATTACCACTCATTTTGTAAAACCATCGCATAGATCAATGACAAAAAGACGTCGTTGGGTACTTTTTAAACAAAAACAAACTTCTGTTTATAAATTTGTTTTAAAATTCCACTAGTACATAGAATAAGATATTTCAATACGAAAACATTTAGTATAGTTAACGGTAGACGTGCTTCAAAGAAATCAAATAGCTAAAAGCTGTTTTCTCCTTTGTGCCCTTTCGCATTTACCACTTTTCCTCTCTACGATTATTTTGCCGACACTAAGTCTTCGCCTACAATACGCCCTTTGATAAAAACAGCTCCATTTTAGCGATAAAACTCTTTAATTTAACGTAATACACTCCGAAATCTGCTTTCAGCGTTTTTATTAGTTTTTTTTTTCTTTAAAAAAAATACGCTTTCTACAATCATAGCCCCACACTAGGATTTTCTCCTGTGTCGTGGGTGCCATGGACACTCAAAGACGAATACACAAACACCCGTACCCAGAACAGAAATCTAAATTCGTCATTTATATTTCTGTCTGGCCGGGAATCGAACCCGGAATCCACTGCGCGTCTGACCGGTATGGTGACCGTTCCGCCGTCCGGGTCGTCATATTGAAGTAGCAAACGAGCATGCAGTCCATCTGATGTGACATTTGCCACTCATGGACATCTGTAATCAACCCCAGATAAGATCAGACCTGAGGTAGGCTCCAGATGCGTTTCTACTCTTGAGGATTAAGTTGGAAGTCCACAGATCTATATCTCTCTTACCACATCCTTCAGACCAAACGAAGTGTAAGTAGGCAGAAATAGGTGTGGCGGTGGAGCTTTCAGAGTCGAACCACAAAGAGTTCTACGACCTTCTAAATTATATTCCTTCTTATATTGTAGAAGTAATAAGATCGCATGCAATTCATCTGATGATAAGTAACCACAGATTCTACAACATTTCAATGTATAAATTGTGTTACACCCTGTTTCATTATATACTGTAACCTCGTCGATTCAATTAGGCTCCATTAGTTGGCCATATCGTTTGTAATTAATGGTCCAGTAAAATGTCTAACTTCGTGTTGATAGTAATCTGATATGTTTTGCACTGTACCTAAACCCAATCTTGACATAATTTGGAACCATACTAAAATTCAATTCAATTTGTATAGATTTAATGGCACTATGAGCATATCTATTTCCGTAATTGGACAAGTTCAGTAATGAAGGAATGCTCGGGGGTGAATCCATTACCGTTCATGCCAGAACAGTTAGAAAAATCTTACAAGAATTTATCAGTGAATTATTTCGGGATTAAGCATAAGTGGATCATATAAAGATTAAGAGTACTAATTTACGTTAATATTATTTTAAAATTCTGTATTTTTCTGTTTATAATAAAAAGGGATGTACAGTTATATACATACGTTAGAACTCAGAATTATTATATGTATTATCGGTATATTTATTAAAATAAAATAAAAAAAACAACATTAGCGCGAGCAATGCGCAAAGAAAGAAGCGTGGGATGTTCCCATGCTAAATAGATAATCCATGTCCTTTGGGTCGCTTAAAAAAGATACAGACGAATTGAGCACCTCCTCCTTTTGGAAGTCGGTTAAAAATACACTGATCTTATCTTTCTGATTTGTTAACTCAAAGGCGTCAAAAGGAGTAGGCATATTTTATATAAAACGTAACAAAAAGTAGGTATAAGTCTGGTAAAATAATGTAGTTAGTTGTAAACTGTAAGTATAAGTAATTACTTATATAAAATATTGGAAAATAAAGTAATAGAGACTTGACAATAAGAGATAATATATCCTATTGTCACTCACGTGAAGGAAACCAATCCATTTATAGGTCACGTAGACGTTATTCTAAAAAGGACCTTATTGCATTACAAAACCTTAGCGATATTCTTCTGTGCGTGATTTTTATCTTCAATAATCATCTCTAAGAAATTTCCTCTTCTGAGCGAGACCCTTTGTTCGGGACATATTGTCATAATTGTATGCTCATATTGTCATAATTTCATTCGTCGTCAACCCATTGGGCACAGGTTTCCTGTCACAAAAAGAAGGATGTACGTCACAGAACATCATACTCACCAAGAACTGATTGGTAGAGTTTACATATCGTTAAAATGTTTATGAAGAACTTCTAACACGTATTTAGTCTTCACGACTGTAAGACCAAATTGAAAACCTATATTTGCACTCGGCTTTTATCTTGTTATGTTAGTATGTGCAATATTTTGAAACGTAGTAACACCAATATGAGTTGACAGTTACACCCATTTTTATCCCATCAGAAATAGTGTATTTTTAGAAATGTATGAATTTTTCTATGCATGTATGTCCATTTCACGCACTACAGCCCAAAAGGCTTGACGGATTATGACATACGACACATCATTCGACTCTTCTTCGTACACAGACTGATATAGGTATTTAAATTTGAGAAATTGCACTTTTATATAGAACAGTAATGGGAGAAATGTCGACTTTTTTTGTTTTTTTGTCATGACTTTTTTTGTCATGACAATATGGGTATCAAATAAATGTAAATAGACTATTATAAAAATACATATATCAAATATCCGATTAAAATTTTCATTTTTAACAGTCGGGTTTTTGTTTTATTATAATAATTTCTTGTTAATGGAGTCCGTGGAGTTGCGCTTCGTTGGAAGGTTCTTGATACCACCTGGGGTCAACAGCAGGTTATCAACAGGACAACTTATTTGTTATTGGCTACAGATAGAGCCTATTATTATGTACTCTATGACATATGTCTAAAGTCGATAGTTACTATTTGCGATCAAGAGGATAGCAAGCTCTTTTAGTATCAGTTTAATAAAAAATATATATAACACAATGTATTTAAACGTCTGGTATATTTTCAACCATCGAATACGTAGCAAAGCCATTGTCATAATATTTACATTATCCTATTCTCTTTAAAATATTTGATACGATTGAAGAAAATAACATAAGCTTCTTGTTTTAGGACAAACGTCGTTCCTTATTTCTACGTAGTCTTCACGCAGATTGATAAAATGGTAAGTATTTTATTTTATCTCTTTTCTATAATAAATATTTAACTTATTGTTTGTACGAATTTACGACAGACTTTAGATATAAACGTAACAATCTAATTATAACCTATCCCAACCTAAGCCTTCGTTGAAACAACGTTCATATTTGACATTTCAATGTGTGCAAATTTTTTAAATATATTAATAATAATATCTAGAAATGCATTGTAAAATAAAGCAGAGAGATAAAATTAAATGAAAATACAATAAACATAATACTCGTTTCATAAAATTTGCAAGCAAATAACGATTACGCAGATGTGTCACTGCCGGGCGTACCCTACTGGCACTTTCGCGGGATACAACTCAAATCCCTCTTTTTACAACTAATGGTGTGTACACGATATTCAAATCCGGATTGAGTGTTACGTCGTTACATTTTTATCACTTTTTCATAAAGCGATAAATCCTTTTATGGTTTATATTTCCGTTTTATGTTCGGATGTAAAGTAACCGTGTGTCCACTGGACGATCGGTACAGTAATATCAAAAATTAAGTAAAAGAAAAGGAATGAAGTGAAGTGATTATTAAATATGAAGTAAAATAAATGGAACTAAGAGTTGTGTGGGCAAAAACATGTACCTACAGTGTACGCTCTACACAAGTACACACACAAAAGGGCGCATGTTAGCATATTAAAAAGGCGTCGTATCGACACGGTATACGATTTAGACTTACATGAAAGATATGAAATATACTTCAATTTGTAAACATCGGCTATAAGTGTTGGAACATGATTTTTTTTTCTTTTTTGTATAAATTATATGAAGTAGCAAACGAGCAAGCAGCTCACCTGATGGTAAGTGGTAACTGCCGCCCATGGACATATCTAAGCAACTTCATAAATGCGTTGCTACTCCCGAAGACTGAGATGATCGCCTCATATAAAAGTAAACCAGCAACCACACCCTTCCACCAAAACACAAGAACTGCTTCACGCTGGAAATAGGTGTGTCGGTGGTACTTCCCCGGTCGAACTACACTGGTTCTACCACCTGTAAAAGTATGTGTCCAATCTTATAATGTTACGAAAATTCCGTACACTTTTGTAGCGAAATTTGCTGAAATTCGCTCCACGTTGGCCTGCAGCACTAAGGCCCTCGGTTTACTCTTAAGCGACTCAATAAATGTTTTATATTAAAAACATATAAGTGTGTGAGAAATTCACATATGGCAGAAGAGAAATACAATAATTATTATTTCCCATATACCAAGCTTGAGCTCTTATACAACCTACGAAGTAAAATCGTTAGCATGTTTCAGAGTATAGCGCCATCTAGTGTAGCGCCGATAACTCTTGTCGTATCGCATTTTTGTTCTCTCGAGTTTTAAATCATAACAATTCCAAAAAAGTTTCACTTCAAAAATTTTTTCCATCATTAGACATAAATAGTTAGATTTCTATTATACTTAAGTTACGTTAATACGAGTGGGAGTCATGTCATATGTTTTATGATGTTCATTATAATTTCCTTCATAAAATTTCCGCTTACATTTTTAATACCTTTGATAAATGTATTATTTGCATATTATCGATCAATACTGAAATTAAGCAACCTTTGATAACTTAGTTTTTTTCCAAACAATAGAATATTCTTTTTACTTTAAAATTTTCTTGCAATGGATTTTATTTCAATGTTTGAATATACAGTTTGTACTATTACTAATGTTGTACTGTTTGTACTACTACTACTACTACTACTACTATACTGTCGGTACTACTACTACTGTACATTTTTCACTTTAAAGTTTTTCTGCAAATAGTCGATCGATGATTGGAACGTTAAATGCCTGAGGCTTCGGGATTTCATGTTTTCCGATATTTCATATCGAAATGAAATTTCCAGTAATATCAATGCACGTGTTCCATCCATTGTTTATTATTTGAATGGAAACTATTCGTTTTTGCACCAAATATCCGTACCTGAAATTGCGTTTCTCGTTATAACAGGTAAAACCTTCACATTATCGAAATATTTCCGTGAAATAGCCGGTAAAATATTTCAACTAGGCAAATGGATAGAGGATATAATGGTACGAAATAAAACAAGAGAAGGCCGTGTAATATTGACTGTATTGTGCGGTAATTACGAACGAAAATTTGAAGATAGATTATGCGAGAAGTTATACCACAGATAAAAAACACACATTATAAATGAACGTTTGCTACAGACAAAACAAAAAAGATTAAATACATGCCGCAACAGATAGTATATGCACATAATTTATCATGTTATTTAAATAAAAATAAAAATCAACAATATTTATTTATCTTCATTACCTTCAAGGACATGTAGGTACTATGTTTTTAAAATATCATTAAGTATTATATCGTAATGGTATTCATAAATAATGATAATAGTAATAATGATAAAGACATGTTTGAGTGTTATTACTATACAAGACTCTTTTGTTATATATCCATTCGTATAACAAACAGATCGAGGGATTTAAAAAGTTTAGTACTATAATATAGGTAATTTAATAACAATATTTCACGATCAACAGTATTAAGATTTTATTGATAAATTTAAATTTAATTGGCACGTCTTTACTAAGAATGTTACTGTTATGATCATAAGAAAATGTACCTTTAAAATAATAAATATATATAATAAAAAAGATACGTTTTAACAAAGATATCGCGCATACAATAATTAATTGTAATAAATGGTAATAGCTGACGGAGGATGTTCGCCATTGCGTGGCGCACTGGGTTGGTGAAGGCTGGTGCGGAGTTGCTGAAGAAGACATCTACGATGAGCAAGGAGTTGCTAGTGAGTAAAATTTGTTATAGAATACATACAATATTGTAAAAAAAATCCTTATTAAAACAAGCATTTTTGTAATGTTTAGTATTCTTCTGAGAAAAAAATTTCATTTTCATACCTATATCTTGGGTTTGTACAAAATGATTGAGCGTCATTTTTGAATGTCATCCATATAGTTATACCCCGCTTTACGCGTGGAATACGTGAGTGCGTTTTGGAAAAAGTCGTAAGTGAAATGCGCGTATATCGTATTAAGGATCAAACATATATAATGGAAACTCAATATAAAAAATAGGGATAATTTGAATCAATCATTTTAATTCTAAGAACACTAATATTAGTTAGGTACATGTTATT
>DWNE01008109.1:0-11758 GCA_018249875.1 Cecropterus toxeus | reverse complement strand
CATGGGTGGCAATGGCCATTTACCTATAAGATCGACTGCGCGCTCGCTTACTACTTCTGAATTGTAATAAATAATAAAATCCAAATCGATAGTAGCCAGAAAAATAAAAGTTCTAGCTAATAATTAATTTACAGTAGATGATAGTACTTCATATTAACTGCGAAATATAACACTAATATTGCAATTGATATACAAATATACATGAATTACAAAACTATTATTTATGTATGTATATGGTCAATTTGAAATTTTGTTCGACTAATGCAACTGCTGCCGGAAATAAAACGGAAATTGGCCGTCCCGTTTATTTTCGGTAAATACCTCATAAGACTGCTGATGCTTACCTGTTTTGCTTACATAATTACGTCACTAATAAACTTAAAAATAAATGTTATTAGTAAAATATATATGTATGAAATTATGCGCAGGAGTAGCTTTTATGACTGATCTATTACTGAATGCGTGAATCCTGAACTTAGATGAAGGGTGGCAACGCATCTCCAACCGACTTCAAACAAGACCTCATTCTTAAATTATGGCTGGTTGGTTTATTTTTTTTAAATATTTCGTCTTCATTGAATACAAAAAAAATATGCCTTTTTTCCTTTCTTTATGTGACTTATTTTCACTTACTTACTTGTAGTGGTCTTTTAGGTTCGAATCTGACACCCTATTACCAGTTAATATATATTTTATAGTTATAAAAAGCACAGCTAACCACGTAATCAACAACTTTTGATGACACTAAAAGCAATTAAGTGGAACACCGCAAAACCGCAGCGCAGCGAATATAGACCGGATTACAAAGGAGGTACTGATGCATTGTAATTTAAAGGTTATTATAAAATACGAATTTTCTGTTGACCTTTCCAAATGTTTGACAAAATAAACATAAGCATAAAAGCTTTCTACACTCATAGCCTTACAATAGGATTTTTTCCTGTATCGTGGGTGCCATGGACCCAAAAAGACGAATACACAAACACTCTGGGTGTTTGTGTATTCCATAACAGAAATATAAACTCATCATTCACATTTCTGTCTGGCCGGGGATGGAACCCGGGACCCACTGCGTGTCAGACCGGTATGGCGACCGCTCCGCCACGCGGAGTTTGGAGTTGTGCAGGGCACGTATGCTGTCGGTCCAGGTTGGATTGATTTGGATGGATTGGACTCATTTGGTTAGTAGTTAGTAGTCAAACTTTGTCAGTGTGTTTTTATAGGTTCGTCACTGTTCCGGTATAGGAATAGGACTACAGTATTCCCTGCCTGTCGTAAGACGACTAAAAGGAATTTACGGGTTTGAGGGCGGCAAGAGTGCGAGCTTTAACCGTCCAACTAAGCGACCCCAGGACGGACGACGGTATGTGTGGATGCATGCCGCCTTAAAGACTCGACTAAGTAATCTCAGCCGCTCAACTTAAGGAGTCCGATAGGGCAATGTGCTCGGAGGACTGCGGATGCTTTCCGTTGGAGTACCCGGAGTTCTTTTCGCAGTGCTGAGGATGGTCACCATGGGGGGTTTCAGTGCGGTAAAAATCCCATGTACACCGATGTCGCTCCCACGGCGTCGGGTACCTCGGTACGGTACGGGTACGTCGGGTTTTCCCCTGCATTTATAGGTTTGAAATCATTCGACCGGATTGACTACTTACCTGCCCCTTTACTATTCGGTGCTGGAACATCGTGGTGGATTACTGTAGAGACAGAAACCGAGAGAGGTCTCAGCAGTGGAAAGCAACGTACTGAGGATCGCAAAAAAGGGAAGCAGCCATTTGGTGCTTTAATGATAAAGTTTAAAAAAATGCATCACCGCTCGCATCCACTTGCATTTTCCCGCGCAAGATTTTTCAATTTTTCTTTGTAATGCCAAATATTTTCGGTATAGAAATTATCCCATACAGTACGACCGAAATTATTATTTTCAGGATAGCTCGTACAGTAAGACAGTTGAAAAAAAAAACAGAATAGGTTTTTAATTATGAAGTTAGCTTTATTACATTTTAGTTATGAAGGTTATTTACAATGTACAGAATCATCATTTCAGATTATAATTCCCGATCCATACACAAACGGTGTATACTAATTATATAACCCTGTTTAATGTAAACAATGGATATTTCCCATATTTACATCGTGTATACCAAGTATCGGGAAATATGAAACTAGGCAAACATTGTTATTGTTGCAAAATAGACACAACTTACAAAGTAAACATTTGCAAGTTATATAAATGTGCTAGATGTTTTAGTTCCGAGTTTGTTTAGGTTTATTGATGGACTTACATATTTAGGTACATTAAATTTTAATTAAGTTATATGTCTGAAACTTGAAGTAGGTATCACACCATATAGCTCTACACTGCTGGTATGAAACAGCAGCTGTTTTCATTATTTGGTATGCATTAATTGATACATGGCAGATGCTTAATATTATAAGATGGCAATGCTTAATATTATAAGTATTCATTTATCGGGGATGGCTATAGGCTATATAACATCACGCTATGCATGTTTGTTTAGTAGGGTGAAACCGCGGGCACTGCTAGTCTTACAATATTTTTGTTAAACTAATGGAATCGTGATGGCATATGTGACACATTACACAACCCCACATAAGAACAGTCGTAATTGTGGTTGGTTACAGATGCGTTGCTTCTCCTGATGATTCAGCTATGTCCAGGCATATATCTAGCATTGGACTTCCAAAGGCATTTGGACGTATTGCATTGTTTCCGACTTTTGGCAGACTTATCCTCCATTGCCGCCCATGGACGTCTGTAAGCAACTTCACGTAAAACAGGTGAGACTGTGATGGTCGTCGCATAAATAGATAGAATAGTGAGCTGGTTACCACACCCTTTTGCCGAAAGGCAAAAACTGCTTCACGCTAGAAATAGGTGTGGCGGTGGTACTTCCCCGGTCGAACTACATTAGTTCTACCACCTCGCTCGTTTGCTACTTCTATTTCATATAGATAAATACTAAAACTCATCATGCTTCAGATTTATCGTGTAGCCATATTGAGTAGACAGGGTTACAACTGGAAATGGTATCATGCTGAGAGCGTAGCTCCAAATGGATGGGATACATGTTCGCTGTAACAGAATGATATCGTTACCATTGACGCAGTACGTCACAGCATAGATATCGGTAGTGGTAATAACAATATTTTTATTCGATTTTCTTTTTTTTTTATAAATTTGAAGTAGCAAACAAAATGTGAGTCGGCAACCACACCCTTCCACCGAAACGCAAGAACTGCTTCACGCTGCAAATAGGTGTGGCAGGCATATAAGGTATATAAGTATATTTTAAAAGATATTATTTTTGTGTACAGAATAAAATAGTAAAAGGTGGTTCATTATTATTGTAGACAAAGCGTTTATTTATAGTTTTTTATCAGACTCAAGTAGCAAACGAGCATGCAATCCACCTGATGGTAAGTGGTTACTACTGCCCATGGACACCTGTAAGCATTTTAATTTAGAACAGGCGATCTAACTGAAGTCGATCATAGATGCGTTGCTTCTCTCGATGACTAAGGTGGTCGCCTTATATATGATAAGTGAGCTGATAATCCACAGCGGGTCGTTTAAAGTGCACAGAGTTTCTTACTCACTAACTATTTATTTATGAGCATATTGATCGATTGCTAAATGTCATTACTGTGGTCCAGGCTCTTTAAATGACATACAATAAATTAACTTTTATATTTTGATGGTTTCTTTAAGGTAAGTTAGTACATACATTTGACTAGTACACTGCCGGTGTCGTTATAGTGTCAATATGAAAGACGGTCAATGGACACAAACTTATAAACTCGTACGTAGGTAAATGTTATGTATATGTGTGTATCGTTCAAATCGATCATATTGCTATTTGCAAGCTGTATTTGTAGCTATTATTGTGTTTGATATGATCCTAGAGTAAGTATATTATAGAAATGTTTTCGTGGAGTGAACTTTTTTTTATAATATAGGGTGTCTGAAAATTAACGCAAGATTACTTTTAAACAGAAGGCAAAGGCGTTACTACGTCTAAGGCCACTCCAAGTGGAAGTAAATTCCAGTATTTATAGCCACTATAGAAGAAAAAGTGGAAAAAAAGAAAAGGTAGCTTAACGCTGCGTTCGCTAATTAGTGATTTAATTTAGCTCTCGGATCGTTGATGATACCGGGAAACTGCTGGGAATTTTTATACAACTATATTTTCTGAGCTTCATTTGAACTTGAATTTATATTTTTTTGACTTTATTTTTAGATTCTGTTGTATGAAACTACATAATTATGTTATATGTTATAATTATGCTCCATAGTTTCTGTGATCAATAATTCAGACATTAAATAAGTTTTTGAACGATTTGTTCTCAAGAAGAAAGTTTCTCATCACATTTCATTTTTATTTATTGTTAAAAATATTAATTCGTCGTTATTTCTTTATTTTGTGTTTTAAAGGGGTAAATCTTCAAAATGTCGTCGTGGGGACGACGCTTAAAAAAAGGTCATGTGGGATATAAGGAAGCGTTCCGTGTATTATATACGAATATTTTTTTTATTTCATTAAGGAGGTTAGGTAATTTGGAAGTTTCATAAGGAACCTATTGTATTCAAACATTCATTCGTTCAAAGGCAGAACTGACGTAGCAGGCATGACAGACGATCGACGTAGACCTAAGACTTCGTTTATATTAAATCAGATGAATAGGCTTGCTTGCCGAAGGCGCTTACAAATCCTATATCATTTAATGCCTGAATTTGCAGTAGACTGATCGCATCCATAACGTGTATTTTGTGAAAGCTGCAGTCAACAGCACTTTATTTCCAGCCGAATTTGCTCGCCGATGGCGACAGTACACAATGTTCAAAGGCTTCGGCATGACGACGTTGTTTGTCTAAACTAGCAGCTTGCGAGTATAAATAAACCCTAACTAAAGGTTCGTTTTGGTAAGGGCCTTAAAGATAATTACATCTATACATTGCCAGCAAGTAACATTGTTAAAAATAATTAAACAAAAAACCTGACTGCCTAAAAAACTAATGATCGACTAGTAATTTGTTTTTGTTTTATAATGATATATTTAATTTACTATTTATTATGACTTTCTGTTAAAATATGAACATAAAATTATTATTTTATATATATTTTTGAAAAGTTAAAAAATGCCATTTAACAGACGCCATTTAAAAAATGTAGCCTATATCACTCTGCAAACTGAAACGATTTTAATGATATGTCATACATATGTCACAATCACAGCCGTTTGGGCTGTAGCGCGTGCCAAAGAAATGGTCAAAATACACTGAAACATCCATTCAGAAAACATTACTCGTCTTCTGATGTAGTCGGATTAAAGTCAACGTCGAGACTACGCGCTAGATAATGAGCTCTAAATTCGATACTTTAAAACTATGTCAAGTTTACAATCACAGCACAATCGGACGTCTTTATCTAATCGCTGCCAGATCGGAGATTTGCAACAAAACGATCCCAGTTTCCGTCGAGCTGCCGATATAGGTGACAATAATATCCTATCGCGTGTGATCTGTTACAGTTTTATTACCCGTTGTATCAACTTGAAATATTAATGAATATAAACGGCAATATTTGCTAGTTTTATCGAGCTAAAACTGTAGGTATATTGTAATATCATTTCCAGACGTAAAACTATGACTTTCAACTAGTTTCAAAAATAAGAGGTTATACATAAAATTGCCGTGTTTTTTGTGGAGTTCCTTCTAATGTATTATTTTGTTAGGAGATTGTGTCTCATATTACGTTCAATCATATGAGACAATTTAATTTGAAGATTGAAAAACATGACTGGTATTTTATTATATGAGTATAACCAGCTTCCGTAGAGCACGCGTTAGTTAGAGTTAGTTAGAGTTTTGAAAGATTTCCTTTCGCTGGTGTGATTGGTTAAAGTTTTCTTACACGCTCATTCCAAATGCTTATGTGAGTAAGAACGTTTATAAATTCCAGTTCAATCAGTGATTTTCTTATATATAGTAGGAACAGTCGTTGAATATACTAAGATGTTAGATGGTGGTAGGTTCATCATAATTTGGTAATACAATAATAATGAAAAATGATTAGAAAAAAAACTGTATTCCTATATCGACTGGGTCTTTAATTATTCATGTTTTAATTGTTACCACTTTGGGTATACGAACATTTAATTCCTTTTTAAACTTAATCTTAGATAAAAAAGTGTTATAATCAATTTATAATGTTTTAATTAATAACGGTGGATATGCTCTACATTACATACATATAATCCTATAAATTTGTCATTGTAATATTTATGAGAGACTAATAAAATTTGTAATTTATAACAAACAAAACACAAAGACAAACCCGCTGGGTTTCTTGCCGGATCTTCTCAATTGACGGCGTTCTGATCCAACGGTAGCATAAGAAAAATATTGTAACTGACAATTTGTAAATGCCTCCGTAGGCCTATGCAAAATAAAAATGCTTCATTTCATTTCATATTATATCCACGTTCAACCTATGTTGCTTATTTTATACGGAGAATTGAAAAATACAATTGAGTTATTTCTACGAATGACTTCAGAGACTGTTTCCAGATTGTATTGGTTCCGCTCGAGTATATCGTACAATCTGTATACACGTGGGTATTACTTGTAAAGGGTATATCGCGTTCTATACCTTCAATATGTTCAATATGCCACTCCTTGTTTGGTTAGGGCACACCACATCTTTATGAAGTGACATATGTTTTGGACGTTTACTTTTTATATCTATGACTATGTAGTCGTCCATATATAACCAGGTTATAACCTATCAGTTAATTATTATTATTTTATTTAATGTATAACAAGAGCAAAGATTAATAAATTTCCCCATAAGACAATATGAATGTTGTAAAAATAAAGATAGAGTTTTTTCTCGGAATCACGATCTATGCAACTAAGTCAAAATATCGGCAATTAAAAATTGAAAACCACGTATTGCGAGTACCCGTTAGGTATCAACGTAAGTAATTATTTCGTGAAAGTATAGTCTAGAAACAACAAACTACGATTATAATAATTAAGTACAATTAATTGTTACGTTTCGCTATGTGGGTGGACAAACAAAACTAATTTCTAACTAAGGTATATTAATATTCAGCATATTGTATTATAGTTAATATCTTTCATATTAATTAGTAATATACGTAACAGACAGTATTTTTGTAAATTAGAAGTTACATCAACTTTTTCTGGCTTGATTTACAAAATGAGTATTCTCCAATTTAACGGTAGTGTTAATAATATTGCAAATACTTTAGTGTATAATATGTACGTATCAAAACGGACTAAGTCGTACAGAGACATTGATTGGACGGCCAATGGATTAGAACAAGTAAGTAAACTATTTTTTAATAAAGCGTTACCAACTCACGACGAAGTAACGGCTTACATTCATATGAGGCGGACATTTAGTCCTCGGGAGTAGCAACGCATCTGTGATTGACTTCAGATAGAACCCCTGTTCTACGTAACCACTTTTATGAAGTTGATTGCAGATGTCCATGAGCGCCAGTGATCACAACATAAGGTAGACTATATTCTCGTTTGCTACTTCCATAGTAAAAAAATAAACAACCAATGGTTTAGCACCTGATGGTAAGTGGACACTGCCACTCATATATAGGTATATGTAATGAACCCCAGATCAAAGTCTTGCCCGAGATTGGCCTCAAATACGTTGCTATCCTTAAGGCCTAAGTTGGAATGCCTCGGATAAATATGTGTCTCTTACCTCACCCTTGAAATAAAAACACAATAGCGAATAATAAAGCTGAATAGACCAGGCGAAACTTATTCATGATATTAGGGATTTATTAAACATGGCAACAGGCGGCTCACTTATATATGAGGCGTCCATCTCAGTTGTGAGTAGCAATGCATCTGTGATCGACTTCAGAACGCCTGTTCTACTTGAAGTTGCTTATAGTAAGTCCATGGGCGGAAGTAACCATTTACCATCAGGTGCTCTTCATGTTCGTTTGCTACATCAATCTGATCTTCTTACTGTTACGTGGAGTTGTCCCCGTTATCCTTTGAATCTCGCACTAGATTTCCAATATCCACACATTACACAAGATAAGAATAGTTCCTATACAAAATAATATTACATAAGCCTCTGTTTGGCCGGGAATTGAACGTAAAACTCTCTTCTACCACGATGAGACATCGGTTGTTATATTTTATGAGTAAAACGTGAAAATTGGTCATAATAAAAATTAGTAATAAGTCTCTACGTAAAAGGAAATATCAATTCCTACATGAACAAATACAATAAATGATATTTAATATGTATTCTGTGTGTAAACAAATTTATTCTGCAATCTCATTTCGGAATTTCAGATCCAGTTGTTGGATTCGCTCCGTTAATTAATTTTCAAGTAGATGTTGTAATGACTCGATCATTGACTACCCTAGTGGCCTATTAATTGGATGTGCAGATTTTTAGTGCTATGAGCACTAAAATTCAATTTATAATTTCTATACTTAATCGAAGTAGAGATTGTTAAGTATTTTTGAAAGTGGTAGTAACCGTCGTAGTTCTACTCTGGAAGTACCTTCGTCACACTTATTTCTGCCTAATAACAGCTGTTAAGCTACTGAGTTTACATATGAAGGATGTAAGTAAGAGATAAGTAAAGGATGTAAATAAATAAGTAAAGGATGTAAGTAGGAATAAGTAATAAGGAAAGGAAGTTGTATGTAGTAAGGAAAATCTCCCTGTCCAGTGAATCCACTTATCATATTTACCATCAGGTAAAGCAAACAAGCATGCTATTATGGATTGATCAGGGATCGTACCACCGCCTATAAGGTTTGTTTGAAAAACAAAAATGTAAAACATGCCATGTAAATCGCACTGTATGGGATAATGTAAACGGTGATCAAAGCTTGGGGTAGCTTAATAAATGGATGCCGATTTACGAGTTCATATGGAACGACCGTCTTAGTCTACAAGAGTGGGAACTCATCTGTGATAGGCTTGCTTTAGTTGGAACCCTTGTTTAATAAGAATTCGATTGCACGCGTCCATGGGCTGTATCGACCGCTATCAGATGGACTGCATGCTCGTATGCTACTTCCATTTTATAAAAAAGTGTACTGCATATTCCTTTTACTTAAATAGCCGTCACGGATCCCCTGGCAGATGTGAAACATCGTGATCGAAGAAGTAATATGCATAAAAGACAAGATTCCGACGGGAACTAAATATATAGCATAATGAAAATAACGCCATCTACGAACAGCATCCCGCACTAAGTCTCACTAACATTGCAGCCTGCTTTGTTTTCTTCGATACTTAATAGTTCTGACAATGTATTACAGATGGCGCAAAAAATAAAATAAATGCAAGCATCGGAACGCCTGCAATTAGGCTTACCTACGCCTGATGTTTCACATCAGAAATATTTGTATTATTCCAACCGTTTTAAGTAAAAGGGTGAAGCGTCGTGTATTTATTCATGCCGCTTTTCCGCTTGTCACGGCTTCTGTGTGTGGGCGAGGGATGTCCGCCCGTCAATCTCACGTACGGTGCGCTCTCCGCCGGTTTGAAAGATGTATGCTCGTACTGGTAGCGGGGATAGTAGCGGAAGCGGGTTGTAGAGCGATTCAAAATATCCTTATATAAACACGAGGAAGATTATTGGAGAGATGAATGGTGATGATTGTAGTTTCTCTATTATTATTAGTTGTAACTGATTTTATTTCCGTTCGGCAACGCACAAATAGGGTTACTAACTTAAGATTTAGGAAGCTCGTTTAAGTTTTACTAAAAACAATGCGTGAATAAATCTTAAATTTCACATACAATTTTTTGCTTATTATGTTTTATGTTGTTTTTGTTAAAATTAAAAAGTCACTTCTATCGGAAACATTTGCTGAATGATTTTTATTTAAGTTAAAGTTTAAGTTATTCATCTACTGCTTGATTTTAAATTAATCATTTTGGGTGATAAGTTATCAAAACAAGGACGACTACATACAATAAGCTGTGTTACTGTAATAGGTCGCCGAAAAAGGTCCCGTTAAGCCAATGTCCGTCCTATTTTATATGGAACCTTCATAGCCCCTAGTAAGCCTTCAGCATCGACGCTCCGTTATCGCCAACTTTAAAAAAAAATATTTTGAAGTATGTAATTCCATAATGTAATTATTATTATTAATGGTTGCCATGATGCACTATTAATAATTTTTATAATATACATTTTGTGTACTAAAATTAACTTCTGAAATCGGTAGCATTTTTCGATGCAACGTCCGTGATTAATTCATATAACTATAACTTTTTTCTCTTAGCACACTAGATTTATTGCACTGTTATGGTTTAAATTTCCCTAAATACATACATACTTATCGCAAATACACTTTTTCGTAAAATAAATATCATCTAATGGATACAGAACCTATATCGATGTCGATTGATTAATATGTCAATGTTTTTGACCCTATTTTTTGAACCATAGCTCAAACCTTTTGACAGAAAAAGTAAAATAAACAAGCGTAAATCCGCTAGCACTGTACACATAACCCGACCGCGTCCGCCCGATTGACGCGGGTCGATGTGTCCGGGGACGGCGGGTAGTGTGAAATTGCTGCGGTTATGCCCATTGCCTGCCCTCCTGAATGAAGTACTTTGCCGTCTTAAATTCACTATTTACTATGTACTTTGACAGCAATCCTTTTTATGTTTCAAAGATAACGTTAGATGTACTTTTTTATAAGAATGAAGCAACAAACGCGTATGCAGCCCGCTTGATGGTAAGTGGTTACTGCCACCCATGGGCTTCGGTAAGCAATCTCATATAGAACAGGAATTCTATCTGAAGTCGATCACAGATGCGTTGCTACTTCCGAGAACTGAGATGGTCGTCTCATATAAAGTGAGCTTGCCCACACCCTTCCACCGAAATGCAAGAACTGCTTTACGCTTAATCGATACATTACCCTTTAACTAAGTTACTAACTTATTTTTTTTATTTGGCATGCACTCCGCCTAATTCTAGGCCACTGTCGTCCATGGCCATCTGTAATCGACATCAATTTTACCTGAGGTTGGCGACGCTGGAGTCGAACTACTAGGGGTTTTACCACCTAGGAATTTTTACCACATTAGAAGTTTTTCAATCAAAAAGGCCTGTTTGGATAGACCTTACCGTACCTTACCGTACCTTTAAAGAGCTGACACAGACATGACAATACGTGAGCTCATTATTTTAAATGTAAATACACACCAATTATCATTATTTTCCCGCGAAAACACGATTACACGATCCAAGTAAATAGTTCGCGTAAAAAATGTTCTACTCGTCGTAATAGCGTAAAAATAGTATACTGCCGGCCACGAGGCAATAACCAATATATTTTATTGGCGATTCCTCTCTTTGATATCGGATTATTTATCTACTTCGCTTTTCATCGCTTCTCATTATCAACCAGAAACGCTTTTTATCATCTTTAACGAGCGAAATCAACTGCGCAGTGTCAGTGTACACGGTCGATAAGAATCATATATTTTTGTTGAAGTGTAACTTCTTTAGAATCGTTGTGATTTGAAACGAAAATGCGTCACAGTAAAGAGAAAAAAATAAATGTATTGGATTAAGTTGGCATGAGAGTGAGATAGAGTACATAAATTACTTTATAATATTAGTATAGATACATCTATACTAATATCATAAAGCAGTAGAGTTTGTTTGGTTGAACGCGCTAATCTCAGGA
>DWNE01008108.1:0-11758 GCA_018249875.1 Cecropterus toxeus | reverse complement strand
ACAGCCCAAACCACTGGACGGATCGGGCTAAAATTTGGCATGCAGGTAGATGTTATGACATAGGCATCCGCTAAGAAGGGATTTTGATCAATTCTACCCCCAAGGGGATAAAATACGGGATGAAAGTTTGTATGAAACTTTATCAATTTTAATACTTCTTAACGCGAGCGAAGCCGCGGGTAAAAGCTAGTTACATATAAAATTATTTATTTCATCATGGGTAAACATAACAACGTAAAAAGTAGCATTGTTAAAAATATTAAAACAAAAAATCCGACTGCTTTAAAACAATTGAGTGCCTTCAGTTTTAGTTTTTAAGCAGTTGATTTATTGTTTTATAATAATATATTTAACGCTTTTTTTAGTTTTCGTCAAAAAATGTAACATAAAAGTATTATGATATATTTTTGGAATAGTAAGTAAAATAACTAGATTTCATTCGATATCCATATTATCTTCAATTTAATCCCTATTAACAGACGTCGACGTTTTTCAAAATTATTTACCTGGTCTATGTCATTGTGCAAACTAAGACCAAAGCGATAAACATACAAATATAAGTATCTACATACATACATACGCTCGATAAACATTACCACCTTCTTATAAACGGGAAGATGAAGATAACTTGGTAAAAAATTTATAAGATATTTTAGTTCAAAGCGTATAAAGCTGATAAAGGAAGGAAGGAAGCTAAAGTGAAGAACAATAAATTATAACGATGTATAAAAGGTCCATAAAAGGTGTATCTTTATACCTTAAACTGTTTCGTCTTCTTTTTAGGTAAAGTATGTCATGTACTTCTGGATGTATGACTCTTCTAAGAGCTTTCATTTGTCTCCTTCTATTACTATGTCCATTCCTTCTCGTTCCGTATCAAATCACGATGCTAAAATGCTACAATCAATCTGATATTAACGCCAGACGATAAGTCACTGCCGCCCATGGACGTCTGTAAGCAACTTCATACAGAGCAGTGGTTCTGAAGTCAATCACAGATTCGTTGCTACTTCCAAATACTAAAACCATACATTCTCAGCGAAAAGCAAGAACCTCTTCACACTACATGGTAAGTAACTCCCCTGCCGACCCATACTCTTCTAACTCCATATGTCCCATAAGCTTGCAATCTTGCATGTAGAATCGTACATTAGTCGGGTAACGACGTACGCAAAGCCGACCTGACACGAGACAAAAACGTAAGACGAGTGGCGCGCTCCAACCGCCTAATCCCTGTAAATAGGTCAATGGGCGGAGTCCTATCGATTGCCAGCACTTGTGCGGTTCGCAGGAGCCTCCACGCCACAGTTTAAGAAACAGTACATTCGAAACAAAGAGTATTTTGGGGCCTTTTCGACCGCGTAACGCTCGTTATACGCTCTTGAACACCCTGTACGCTGTAAAGGATTTGGGATATACTCAGGATAATAAGGGATCTCAGGATTTACTCAGCTTTGAACATCGTATGTTAGCGAGCAATAATCGATTTGTATTGAAATATACCTACAGACAGTACAGATTATAAGTATTTACTCCGATAATTTTTTTTTCAGATATGGTATCGATTTTTTTATTGATGATTACAAAATAGACAACCTTTGATGTGTTTCTAAGACTTTGTTATATATTGTTATGTTTTTTGGCTTTTTATTTGTAACTTGTGATTTTTCGTGTATGAGTTTCATATGCTTGTTCTGCTTAACAAGGCCAAAATATGTAGTTTACTATTTTGTATTTTAAATAATGGCACTATTTATACGTGCAATTTTTTACCACGCCTACCTCCAAACCAAGATTCAATCAAGAATAATGGCATCTTGCGACAAACTAGTCGAACGTGGCCGTCACGTAATCTATTCATTACCCGTCCCGTCACTAAACGTCACGTCCCGTACGTGCGAGTGAGAGGCTCGGTAGTTGACGTCAACGTAATTTGGACGGAGAGCTAGTCAAACACGTGTGAAACATGTCGTTTGCTCTTGAAAGAATCGTTATTTGAATTTAATTAAATACCAGCCAAGGCAACCGTTTAGTGATGTTTATATTACATTTTATTTTTATAAAAATTGTCGGTTTAAGTGTTAGTGCTTATGCGAATTAATATCATGACTGCTAAATTATCTTTACTTGCTATTTACGATTTAAAAATTAAAACATTGAACCAATTTTTATGATTGTAAATAAAGTTTCAACAGAGAGAAATCAATAGATTGCAACATGACAGACATTATATTATGTTTCTTTCCATTTAATATTTATGTGTACTGTAAAAGCAGCGATCAATTACAGATAAGACTTGAATCCTACCTGAGATCAAATACCTGAGAGGATTAAATTGGACCGCCTTGAATAAGTATATCCCCTTTACCATACTCTTGCTCTTTAAGAAATGGTCCAACTGAATACTTGGGGTCTCATTGGTTCGAAGACAGGTAGGTATATTTAAGAAATTGTATAACCTAATACTTGAGGTTCAAAAACATATTTTCACCAATCTCTTGTAGTATTCTAATCCAATTTAGTGATGGTTAAAAATGTTTATTTTACTTGTTATAAATAAGTTAAAAACTAACAAAAATAATAACAAACGCGTATTTACATTTAGAAACATCTAAATTTATAATAAGGTTTAGATCAATCGCGCGCAATACTCAAAGATAGTCAGAGCAAATTGAATGAACTTTCTAGATAGGTTTCTTATTTCTATCAACAAGTTGGTGATACACCTTTTTACGTACTCCATTGGCATAGTACACTCCTCTGTTGGCGACTCGCCACATCAGCTGTCCTCATGCTTCCTCGCGTTATGGCCGTATTATTTATAAAATTGTATTTTGTTTTGAATCATAATGCTGGATTGCCAACGCACGTGACTTTTCCAGCAATTATCTAGCGTCTTTTATATAAATCTTCATTCAGGTTATCTTTTACGTATGTACCTACTTGTTATTTATTTGGTTTCTCGGAAAGAACCACCGTCACATATATTTCTAACGTGAAGTAATTGTTGCGTTTTGGAAGACCGGTGTGGTTGCTGGTTCACTTTCGGATGAGATACTAAGATGGTTGATCTCAGCTCTCGAGAGTAGCAACGTATCTGTAACTGACTTCAGATAGATCTCCTGTTTTGCGTGAAGTTGCTTACAGATGTTCATGGGCGGCAATAACCACTTACCATTAAGTGGATAATATATGAAACAATTGATAATTGTAATACGGGTTGATATGACATATCATTCGCTAACCTTTGTGGGTTCAAGCGTTATAAACGCATTAGTAAGCTCGTTGTTATTAACACGTAACACAATAAGGGATCAATTGGCTTACGGTATACTTAAACGATTGCACGTTTTTACGTCAAAATATTTTCATAATTGGAGTCTGCCAATCCGCAATCTTCTTAGTCTGGTAAGATAATTGGGATAGTAAGACTACATTGACACCCTACTGGTCCGCAAAAAGTTTCTAAACGATAGCATAATTCGAACCATACTCGCTCTTCTAAATTTGAAAAGATAAAAAACCCATCCTGAAGATTGGCTTACTACATGTATTATCAAAAAAATTAAATGTGATACTCGTATGTAATTATTTATACTACCATGCATAATTTACGCTGCACGTTAGGTACAAATTTGAAAATTTGCAACGATTTTTGTCGGTCCAACTTCTACCATAATTGCATTGAATTATGTTTACATCTTGGCCATTCTATTCTGAATGTCATGGGCACACTATTATTAGTTATCTTAAAATTTTCCTTTAATATTCAATTTAAATTAAGATTGATTGTTAAAGCTTTACAAAAAGTTATGAAATTTTTGGTTTTGTATTATTTTAGGATCAGGAAAATACCACTAATGACTGCGCATATTAATTTTATTGCAAGCTATTGCATCGGTCAGACAAAATAAATATCTCCAAAACAAAAATATGAGACAAAAAGACCATTTAAATTTTCGAGAACGAAACTTCATTAGACTATTATTCAGTAGACGAATAGATTATTAATATTTATTAAAAGATGGCTTCGTTGACCTTCAAGAATATTAATAGGCCATCTTAAAAAAATAAACCGGGGCTTCCTGGTAAATAGTCTTAGTCACTTGTAAAATAGGACTAAATCTTCGTTAGGTCTTAACCAGTATTTGTCCCTGTAGTACCGGGACCAAAATAGGGCTACGGTATCTCCTGCCTGTCGTAAAAGGCGACTAACAGGGGGCTTCCGGGGTTACGGACGGCAACAGTGGGAGCTCGAACCATCCAATCAAGTGACCCCTGGAAGGACGGCGGTATGCGTGGTCGCGTGCCGTCGTAAGTACCTGAAAGAACGGCGAGCGCATATGCTTGCCGGGAAAGAGCCCAGAAGAGGCATTGCGCTTGAAGGACTCCGGTTGCGTTCCGTTGGATATCCCGGAGTCCCTAATATTCAACAACATGAATAAACAACACGACAACCTTCAAAAAACCTAGATTTATCATTCCCATATTGGTTTTACCGGGAATCAAACCCGTACCACAGTTGTTGCGCTACAATCCGTAATTCCTATATCGCTGTGTTGAGTGTTAGAATTTTCCTTAATCAGTAGTTTTTGCTTAAAGCCGGATCTTCAGGCCAAGATGCAAATTTTATTTATAAAGTTACTAAACGAAAACTATTATAACTAAATTACGGACAGACATCAGTTTTATATCTTTTTTACAACCGTCGTCCAAAACACCGTTTTTTACAATGAGCCATCTGATGCGCAGTGGGTTCCGGGTTCGATTCTCTGACAGAAATATATCTGAATGATGAGCTTATATTTCCGTTGCGGGTCTGGGTGTTTGTGTATTCGTCAATGTGTGTCCATGGCACCCACGATACGACATTAAATTAAATACGACGTCTTCTGGTGTTGCAAATGTTCATAGGCAACGGTGACTACTTTCCATCAGTTACCCCGTCTGGCTTACCGTTATGTACAAATACAAACAAAAAGCATAAGTTTAAACACTTGCAGTTCGGAAATCTTGCTCGTTTTGTTCAATCTAAAAAGAAAACAATACAGAACCTTGTTTTGTACCTAACCTCACTGAAGTTCAATGTTTCAGTGACCTTATAGAGTGTAATGCGATTACCTCCATACGCTGACCTTCCGCAACCTGTAACAAGATTGTAAAGAGGAAGCAATTGTAATTGAGCCAGAAGTTCAGAGCGATAACATTGACTTTAAAATCGTTATTGCCTCGACGCGACGACCGTTGACAACGCGACGAATATGACGACCCGCGTGGCGGAGCGGTCACCATACCGGTCTGACGCGCACTGGGTCCCGGGTTCAATTCTCGGCCAGACAGAAATATGAATGATGAGTGTAGATTTCTGTTCTGGGTCTGGGTGTTTGTGTATTCGTCTTTGTGTGTCCATGGCACACACGACACAGGAGAAAATCCTACTGTGGAGCTATGAATGTAGACAGCGTCTTTAGAATTGATAAAAAAATAGTAAACGCCTAATACATCGGCCACATATATTCGCTGAACGCTCCAAGCATCAGCGTTAAATAAATTCTGACAAATTTCGTGGCCTTATAATATAAGAAAGTTCAAGAAACAATTATTTTTAATGCTTACCGCTTCCGCTTGCCTAGCAGTTAACGCTAGAAACGAATGACTTTGTGGCCTCGTAAGAGTACTTTTGATTAATCAAAAAAAAAATACAGACGAATTGAGTACCTCCTCCTTTTAGAAGTCGGTTAAAAAGGAATTCTATGCTCTTTTCATGTTTTAGGGCAAGTTTGTCGCGCGTGTGGAAGGATTTTCAATTTAAAATGTCTCATCTACGTCCCTTATTTTATAAGAAAAATATACACACTACAATGACTTCAAGTAGGTATCTAATATCTATTCAATATTTTATCTCCAAAGCGCCTTTAGAAGAATTACTTAAACAATAGCTATAGATTGCTTTATTTTTTACACTCCAAATCAGCTTTTTCCAACAAATACTTGCAGTCATAAGAAAAAATTTACACTCTGAATCTCAATTCTTACTAATACTATGAACACGATAGTTTGAAGGATGTGTGTGATGAGTTTAGGATGAATGTGTATTTGTTTGTTTTTCACGTTAAAACAAGTGAATTTGGCACAGGAGTAGTTTATGAGCCGGAAGAACCTAAAGGATACTCATTACCACAATAAAGGTGACCGAAGCGGGAAGAATCGCGAGCATAAAATAATAATACCTAAGCAGTCCATAGATATTTCAAATTGACATTTTCCTAATTGAGCTTAAAAACGCCAATTTCACCGATATTAAATTAAACCGATATTAAATACTGACTATCAATACATGCCTTCTTGGAAACGACCAAAATTATATTTGCATTTTAAACAATTTCAAAACCTAAAAAAAAAATTATACTAACTACAAAATGATACTACGTAAAAAATACGATTTTTAAAAATAATAACCAAATCCCACACAGAAACATTATACTAGCAAAAGCAGTTTACTTTGTATCCCGAAGGATTACTGTTCCTTTCATAAAAATCCCACACATACTAAACATTGGAATATGTTTACAAAATATAACAAGTTACTTAAACCTGTTTGCGCTCGTAAACATTATTATAAGAAGCAAGACAAAAAATATGATTGCAAGTAAGTAGGTACCTGCTCAAACGCAGACCGACCTAGACCGTGAAAAGACGCTAACCTTCGATTCGGCATCGAATATAATTATCTAAAAAATAATGTAAAATCTAGATTATGCAATGATAATGCAAATGATCACGAGATTGTCACAAAAAATAATGTTTTAGGTAAATAATAGAAGTCTAATAGGTTTTAGAATTGAGTGAATGAGGTAGTCAAGGATTTCTGTTATGTCCAAATGGGTGGTTGGAAAATTCCATTGAAAACTTTTGATCCTTGACTTCCGGATCAACTTGAGTATTAAAAAAATGCTAACAATACATTTTCGTAAAATTTTATTATTTATCTGCGCGATAATTAGGTTATTGACTATTGATATCATAATATTGTTAGGCAATATAAGACACTGCCCTAACAGTACAGTTTTTCAACCTAGCATTAAAGCCAAAACTAATAAAAGATAGAAAATTCGTGATAGATTTTGGCTCGTTTCTCCTAAATAATTCAGAAGTATTTTCAGCAAGTATAGTAAACATTCCAAATACTTTTCGAAAAATCAATAAAGTGTAACATTTCGAAATAGGGCTGTATATAATTAAATATGACGGTTAGCCAGAAATACATTGTACCAAACTACAAACTTGTAGGTACCAACGGATAGAAAATATAGTAAAAATTTACTGCAATCGTAACGGGATCTAATTACTAACAGTATCAATATATCAAGGCAAACATTTTGATAGGAGCCATTGAACTCTATAGTTAGAAAGTAAGTTTGGCGAATAAAAGCCTAATTTACCACGTACGTCTCAACAAAAGGTCGTTAAAAGTTGATTGTTACAAATAATGTTATCAATTTTCTCGTTATGACTGATAGTTTTGAAATTAAAAGCGATTTTGAAAGTGAAATCTGAAATGATTATTTTTGAAATTCTTTATCTTGAAAATATTTTTAATATAAGATTCAAATAGCAAACGATCTTAGAATCCACCTGATGGTAAGTGGTAACTGCTGCCCATAGACAAATATATATACAACTATATGTATAACATAGTCAACTATATTTATAACTGTGTAAGACATAACCAACTTCAAATAGGTTCTATCTAAAGTCGATCACAAACGCCACCATCTTAGTCCTCGGGTGTAGCAACCTCTCGAGGACGAAGATGGTCACCTCATAAGAAGGTGAACCGCTAAGCACATCGTTCCACCGAAACGCAAGAACTACTTCACGCTAGAAATAGGTGAGGTTGGTGTTACTTCCCTGGTACTCCATTCTTCCATCAATCCATCCTTCCATCAATGGAAAAAATCAATAATATTTAAAGACACAGAAAGAAGCTCATACATAGGCATTATATATTGACGTGATCACTCCAGATTACGTTCGAGAGCTTTAGGCGATTCTTTCAAGAATTCGGGTCAGCGACGTACGTATTTAAAACTACACGTTCATTAACACTAAACTCAAATATGAGGACAATGACCTTGTAAATAAAGATTTATCGCAATTTAGTGATTTCACTTGTATTCTGAATGTAATAAAAACAAGTAGTACAGCATCAGGCCATACTAGTAAAAACCGACAATTAAAAGAACCTATGTACATGGACACTTTGTTTTTTTTACATAACATTGAAATAGTGGTAAATTAGTCATTGCCGACCATGGACAGAAGTAATAAAATAATAAGTAAGCCACAGATAGAGAATCTGGTAATGTCTGATGGTGGTAATTATAACTGGAGTTGATTAAAGAAGAGAATGGGTGGCACCGTTCTCCTACCATCAGAATGGAATGCTGATTGTCTTCTTCGATCTTATCTTATTTCTTACTGATATTATAAATGGGAATTATGAGGATACACGTTTATTACTCTTTCACGCAGAAACTAATGGTCGGATTTCGGTAAAATTTGTCACATGGATGAATGACCTGGATTAACACAGAGTTCCTCACTCTATGGAATAACACTCTTTATTGATGTAAACGTGGCCCAAGTGGACGGAATCACAAGAGTTTCGAACCTAATGGAAACCAATAAAAACACTCACCAAGCAGCAACAATATCAGCGGGTTCTGGAACTGCTCGATATACTTCTTCCAGAGGGGCTCCTGTTCCTTCACCTGGAACTCGTTGGGCCCCACAAAGTTCATGCGGTCGTTCGCCTCGCGCCATGATAGTCCGCGGCGGACGTCCACCTCCAGACGTTCTGACACCTGGTAAAAAAAATGTATTAATAGATAAGGTTGTGATTTATGATACTTTTTATGAGATTGAAGTAGGAAATGCCGCTGACGCTTATGGACATATCTAACGATCTTCGTATGGAACACGGGTTCTATTTGAAGTCAATTACAGATGTGTTGCAGATCTTGAGAACTGAGATCGATGTCTCACATAATATATGTGTAAGTAAAGTGGCAACAAAACCCTTCCATCGAAACGCAATAATTCCATCAGGGTAGAAGTAGATGTGGCGGTGGTACCTCCCTGGGCGAACCATATTTTATTATTCTATAATATATGGTTTATTTATTTTTTTGGCACTTATATTAGTGAAAAGTTTAAAATACTCAAAAAAAAACCATCATTGACTATAAATTTAAGAAAAAATGGGTAATGCTTGTCTAAAACTCTTTAAAGCCCAACTTTTTAATCTCTCCTCATAGCTTCGGAGAAGTTGCATACCTTTCATCATGATACGCTAATACGACTTGGCAAAGGAAAGCCTCTTTCATAGTTTTCTGTTATATTCTATTTGCTAACGTAAGCCTCATTAATATTTATCCTCCACACAAAAACCTTAAACCCAAACAAGCCTCGAAATATTGGAAAACAAAACCAAACCAAACGCTAAACCGAAAGCAGTTAAAAAGAACAAAATACCGTGACCCAATTATATTCATTTCAAACTGAACGAACATTCCCTTTTTTCCCGAATCCCTGTTTGAGATCCAATTACAAACAGGCCTTACCCTAGCTCACAGGGTCCGATTTCCATCTGGCGTTTTCAGTTCCAATTATACGGGAGTAATCCTGAATGCTTGGGTTTAGACCCGCTTTGAGTTAGGTAACGCAATTTCTAAAACGTTGGACTTGACACAGGCTCTTAGTCAGTGGCGTGTTCTGCCAAGCCCTGAATAGTGAAGTGTGCTCCATATCTCCAAATGTTTAGAGAATAAACCCTATTAGCCTACCCTACAGCTATTTCATAAATCGTCCTGTCTTCTTAATTAAAATAAATGTATATAAATAAATAAAATTGGAGTGATAAACAGACACTCAAATTTTCTTTATTTATATACTTCAAAATAACAGCTTTTTGCAAAATGCTAATGAATAATAATGATATAGGTGCATATAAAAAAATCAACTATTGATTTTTTATGTCTGTCAGTATGTTCTGGGTAATCCGGACACTGCTGGACCGATTATGACGGGACTTTCACTAGCAGAAAGCTGATTTTATAAGTTGTAACTTTGCATACTACTATTAAAATAAAGGAATTAGGTTTCCATAAAAATAATAGACGAGTATAGTTTAGAGTTTAGACTTAGTATATCCACCGAAAACCCCCGATAATTAAAAAAATAGCCTATTTAAAAAGAAGTACCTACAATTTTAGTCATTTTCAATATTACATCATACTGTTTTCATCAATTCATTTTAACAACGAAAATTTTAACTGGTATAGAGAACATTATCTAGATTAGATAAAACAATGAAAGAAAATTAAATTAAAATCGACCGTTAAACAGACTTGTCGAATATATCTTTGGACATATTAATTGGACAGTGAAAACGTAGCATGACCTAATTTCTCACAACGGAGAGTAGTCCATCGCTCCAATTTTGCAGCGCCAATTCCGAAGCTCTGAATTAAGGACACCAACACGACTGCCTAACTACATAGTTAGATGTGATTTGAGTTGGGTTTCTACATTTCGAGACCGTCGTCCTCTGTCCTTTATTGTCAATATGTTCTCAATTGATTTTATCCAACAATATTTGTTAAATATCAATATTTGCAGGACGAGCTCAGCTCCGCGTTTACAAAAGGAAACTTTTTGATGTTTATTTTAAACTAGCTGTGCCACGCAGTTTCGGTCGCGTTTATTAGAGGACAATCTATCAAAAACAAACAAATATAGCGTTATGTTATATAGCCTAAAGCCTTCCTCGATACATTGACAATTCACCTCAAAAATATTTTTTCAATTCGAACCAGTAGTTCCTGAGATTAGCGCGTTCAACCAAACAAACTCTACTGCTTTATAATATTAGTATAGATTAGTATAGTACAGAAGTATAGATTGCAATAACTTTTGATAGTGTAGATGGATTTTGAAGAAATAAACTGTAAATGTTACTTTAATAATGTTGAAATCGAAAGATTCGTAAATAAGTGTTTTTGTAGGTAGTTTTAGTTCAATGTTATTTTTAACACAGACAAAAAATATGCGTATTATTTTTATTTATTTTACGTCGTTCAAACTAATATTTTTTTATAAAATGCGATGCATACGTTATCTTCGATTTTATAACAGGTATAGATAAGGATAGATAGACAGACACATACACAAGTTAAAATCTAAGGGATGCGTTTTTGTTTGATATACGGAACCCTAAAAATATGATATAAAAGAAAAATATATGTTTACGTTATTTACAAACCAAATCAACTGGGCCCGCCACGTTGTCAGACTTACAGAGTACCTAGATCCATTCGCTCTATGATAACGTCCTATATAACGCCCTAATTGACTGGTGTATGCCGTAAATAACATCGTTAGAACTACCAGAAGCTTCAGTGGCCTTTCATTTGAGACATGATTCACAGCGCCTTTGGAATTGATATAATATACAGGGTGATTTTTTCAAACGCGCGTAAATAGCCATATCCGAAATTATAAGGCATAGCAATGTATGCTCAAAGAAGTTATAAAGAAATATTATTATAATAAAAACCCGACCAAGTGTGTGTCACACTCGCGCATGAACGGTTCCCTACCATTATCTTTAAACACCCGACGACCCGCGTGGCGGAGCGGTCACCATACCGGTCTGACGCGCAGTAGGTCCCGGGTTCGATTCCCGGCCAGACAG
>DWNE01008107.1:0-11760 GCA_018249875.1 Cecropterus toxeus | reverse complement strand
TCGGGACTATGCACTATGTACTTTGTATGTAAAAAACCCACATATATTTAAATTATTTTATTGCTTTTTGGTGACATTGAAGTCGGTTTATATTTTTTGTTAAAAAGTTTTATATGTTTATTTATACAGTTCATCATTAAACTTAAAAGCTGAATGAGGAATTTAGCAGAGGGTTGATAATATTTAGAAGTTTCTATTACAATGTCAATACTAACACAATATATAAAATGTCACCTAAACTGATATCGCTTTCTACACTCAAAGCCCCACACTAGGATTTTCTCCTGTGCCACGGGTGTCGCGGACACATACAAAGACGAATACATAAACAGAACAGAAATCTAAATTCATCATTCAGATGTATGTCTGGCCGGGGATCGAATCGGTAACCCACTGCCAGATAACCGTATCTATAGCAGCATATTGCTTTTATCAAGTTAAATTGGTTTATATCCCGAAGACGAATAGTTTGAATATGCACAACATAAGTAACATGATATTTATTGTACAAAGATCTTCCGAACTTTGATGCAAAGTTGAAAATTGAATTTGCTTGTCTCTCATGCGTTCAAGCTGTAAGCGACCTTTGCTGACATTTTCCGCTTGATTTTAGGTCACAGAAGAGACGTCAACCGCACTAGATTTACAATTCCAGGCATTTGTATTGCTTCTGGTTCGTTATGTTGCCTAACACGAACTCCAGGACTATCTCGATTTGATTTGAATAGTTGTAATGCTTGAAATTTCTTATATTTGCTCAAATATCCTTAATATTGTTATATAATAATTCCTTTAAAATAATAATATTGTTTTATTGTTTATTTTATTATTTAACTATAATATTTGACTTCCGATTTCGCTGACTTATATTGTGTGTTCTCTTTTTGGTAAATATAGTCTACTAATTCTCTTAAATCGGCTTGAAAAAATCGTCTGATATTTAAACTGAAAACAATTATTTGAGCAAAAATAAGTAAGAATATAAATAACCATATTTTATTTATAACATATTACGTATTAAAAATGAATCTCGGTGTGCAATCCAAACTACACTAACGTAATCGTCGACGAATTGCAAAGAAATCGATTACCTTGAGAGTTTTGCGCTGCAACTATTTATTTTGCAATGTTCATATTAGAATTATACTAGGAATACATGTTTTATGAAATTAGATTTCGTCACATCATTAATCACTTTCTCCAGCAAACTGTTATTATTTTAAATTACAAAAATAAATCATCTCATGTATCATATGAGATTATGATATTAACTAGCGACTCGCCCCGGCTTTGCACGGTTGCAATGCTGATCAGCGTATAATATACTACCTACATAGTCTTTATATACAACGCACAGTTTTTGGCATTACACATTGTGTTTGTTTCACATTACAAACCTGAAATAATATTAATATTTCTCTACTGCATACATATATTATGCATATATTATACATATAAACCTCTTGAATCACTATATCTATGAAAAAATACGGAATAAAATCTATTGCGTAATTTTAAAGATGTAAGCATACACAGGGACAGGCAGACAGTGGATAGCGACTTTGTTTTATAATATGTAGTGATATGATTCTGATACGGAAAGAGAAAAAGTTATTTCCGTGATTTGGTCCTCTCCAAAATGAGATGTAACAGCTTGTCCACGACGGGACAGGCCATCTTTATTATAACTTAAATGTCCTTAATACTTTTCTCACTATAGTTAGCTGTTACTTATGTGACCCAGTGACATTTTCCGCTTATTTTTAGGTCACAGTTACAGCTCCCGACTGCACTGGATTGAAAATTCCATACGATTGTATTGCTACTGTTTGTTTGTATTTTTTGTTCAATGAGATACATTGTACAAAATATACACAGATGAATATTTGTTGGTATTGTGAAAACAACAACAAAGTGCTGTTGTCTGATGTTATCTTGTATTTATTACTTTCAATGTATTGTTTAACTTAAAATATTATTCATATTAAAAATATATGTGTATGTTTATATTTACCAATACATACATTGTAACACAGACACTTTTAGTGGGCAATTAAAATAAATTGTTTTTAGTACGCTTTTTACGCAACGTTTATTTAACGACTTGGTTAAACTTACCTTACTCAACTTTTGACGACCCGCGTGACGTTTGACGTCTGGAAAAAATAACTGTTTTTATACTATATGTATGTATTTTTTTTATGTATGTCCATTTCTTTGACACGCGCTACAACCCAAACAGCTTGAGGGATTGGGATGTATGACATATCATTAGAATCGGCTCAGTTTGCAGTCACTTAGACTACCTATTTTTAATAATGGTTCCTGATAGGAAAAAAGGTGGGAAGGAATGATTATTTTTTTACAATTACGGCAATATTGGTATCAAATAAAAGCTAGTAAATATACCGTTCAAAAATATATATATTACATCTCACTTTTACTTAACCATTTTGACAACTCATATAAGCGTGAAATTAAATATACCGGGTGTAATCGTTAAGTGTGTGCAGGGGATTATTCCGTAACTATTACAGATATCAAAAAACTTTAAACTGTTATCGAAAGAACTTTACCTAATAAGTAAAATGACAATAGTATCTTTTTTGAAAACGAGAAATATCCAAAAAAAATACATTTAACACTCCCATACACTTAATATGAGATAGTAGAAAGATAAAAAGTCTAGAAGAGTTACAGAGTCGTGTACGTCGAGCAATTGCTTTAACTACTCCGCAAATTAAAAAAAAACATTTAGATATTGTAAATAGAGCTCGTCGTTGTATCGCACAACGAGGACGTCACTTCGAATATATGTTTTGAATACAAAATTTTGTAATTATTAAAAAATAAAATGTATGGGAGTGTTTAATGTTTTTGGATGTTTCTCGTTTTATTTTTAAAAAGTTATCATTGTCATATTACTCATTGGGTAAAGTAATTTTGATATCAGTTAAAAAAAATTGATATCTTATAGTTACGAAATAATTGCCCATGAACACTTAACTATTACACCCGGTAAATCATTATGAGCCTTTTTTTTGTTTTAAGCAGTCTGGTTCTTTGCTTTAATGTTTTTAACGATAACACTAGTTTTATTTTTAATTTCATATTTTATTTTTTCCTTTGTGGGTACAATGTAGTAAATTATTATTTTTATAATTGTACGGGACCCTAGTATGTATCCTTGGAATGTCTCTTGCATGAATCTTTTCTTGCTAATACTCATGTGACCCAGTGACATTTCCCGCTCGATTTTAGGTCACAGAAGCGGCTCCCGACAGCGTGAGATTGACAATTCCAAACATTTGTATCGTTTCTGTTTAGTCAATGTGTTCGCTATACATTGCCACTGTCAAATCCTAATTTACAGTTAGATATGCTTCGCGGTTTCAGCCAAATAACAAAATAATTTACCACTAATACCCAAGTAACAATAAGGTTAATGAAACAGTAATATATAGTAGGTAAATGCTGTTTTTGTTATCTTTACAACTAGGTTTAGGTTTAAAGAATTTATTCTCAAATAAGACCAAAACGTCACTTCTATGAGAACAAAGATTGACATCAAACAAATTGAAGGCATAATTAATTCATACAGATAGACATAAATTATCAACTATCCATTTAATTCTTTCATATTTAAATAATTGTATTATTGTTCATCATGTAATCAGCTAATTTACTCTTGAAAGCGTTGAATGGGTGTACATTTTTAACGTCGACTGGTATCTTATTATATAGAACAACTGTCTTTATAATTATTACTCCATTAGGTTATTTTATATATGAAATAGTAAAGGAAGTGGTAAAGTCTGAAAATGTAATAACTAAAAATTCATTATAATTTAATTTAATTTTCAATAATTAATGAAGCAGTAATAACCTCGAATTTTGGAAGTTTCCTAAGAAGTATATCTTTCTAGCTAGTGAGGTGGATAAAGGCCGTAAACCGTTCTCATTCTGATATTAGAACCTAACAGAAACAACCTCATAACAGTTCTCTAATAACAAAAACTCAGTTGAGATAAATGAAGAGCAAAAATTCACTTTTAACACATATTTCAAAAAGTTAGTGTGTATAATTCTATTTATAACACACAGCACTGACCTAAACAAACACTTAGAGTCGAGTGAATTCAAATCGAAATATGTTTCATTCCAATTAACGCCGGCCTGATAGAATATTTATTCGATCATACGGCTAACTTCAGTAATCGAATTGAACCGCATTAACAGAATTTGAATTCCCATATGTTGCCTTCAAATTGAAATGTAATAACCAACATTTAAAATATATGAAAGTTATTAATGTAATGAAATTTTTGTCGATTGTTGGATACAAAGCTCTTCTAATTGATAAATGAGATAAGTAGTTAAGCCATTTGAAGTGAGTTTTAAATCACATCGGTTCTAATCCTATTCAGATTTAAAAATCAATAAAAGGAAACATTTTTTAACAAAAAATAGAAACCGACGTCAATGTCACAAAAAATATTGAAATATATGTTGGTTTCTTACATATACAGTACATAGTCCCGAAGTTGGCGCTACTAAATATATCAAAGGCGGCGATATCAGCCGTAGAACCAAATTTGTTCTACAAATGTTGACAAAACATCATTTAATCGAAAAACGATGCGGCATTGTTATTTCCAAAAACTAACAAAAATGGGACACGATACAACCTTAAAAATTACACAATCAAAATACCTATCACGTAACATTGTACCCGTGCAAATATACTAACCCACTAAGACTAATTACAAATTTAATTAAATATCTATTTCAACTCCGATACACCGAACATTTTATAGATAGCTCGGAGATTTAGTAAAACGATTCCAATCGAGAGTTTTGGCGGTCGATATTTAGACATTTGAAATCTGTTCGAGTTCAAATGAAAATTCAATTTCTGTTTACCATTTTGTAAACTGGTTGTTACCTACGTTGAATCGTTTGCTATCGATAAATAGAAATGGAGCAGAAGTTGTATTGATATTGGTTCATCGTTAAAATAAATTTTAATGATCATGAAAATTTTACGTTTGAGTCAATTATTACGCTACATTGCTTGCCATTTAAAAACGAAAAGTGAATCGTATGTTCAGAATAAAAAGAAAAAATAAGTTAAGGACGGTTCAAAGTCGTTGAAAAGCTAAATATTTGATCATTATTAAAATATAACTTATTCTTCTAATCTGTGGAACTAGTGTGGTCATTTTTATTAAAGAGAAAAAATGCCAATTTGTCCATTTACTGGCGTCTAGCTATAAAAATATGGTCTAATATCTAGTTATATCTACTCACATTTTTCACAGAAACTACGATCAAGTTTCCTATTACAGCGTCGCCCGCA
The DNA here is from genome assembly GCA_018249875.1 of Cecropterus toxeus. NCBI lineage: Eukaryota > Metazoa > Arthropoda > Insecta > Lepidoptera > Hesperiidae > Cecropterus > Cecropterus toxeus. Next base: position 6,401 of record DWNE01008107.1, on the reverse strand, counting down.
GCCCCGACATTCGATACTGTTCATTAGCCACCGAGGCTCCGGAGTACCGATTTATCACGTATTATTGCCGTTTGTTTATCAAATGGCATCATTATGTATATTACTATATGTATGATCTTACATACTACACAAACATAAAATTTATGTAAATGGCTAAAGAAATACAGCGTGGATTTAAGTCCAAAACTTATATTATCGATCAAGACAAGACTAAATTAAAGGTCAAATCATTATTCAATAAGCATTCGCTTAAACTGCGGAAAATATATACAATATTCTACCTAGAACTTTATGAGCTCTCGATAATGTTTTCAAATATCTGAGATGACCGATGATGATGATGATGACAGTATGGACGACCAGATTTTTACTTACACTGGATACAACAAACTGAGCTGATGGCGTTATTGATGTTTTTGATGATGACAATAATAATAATGATAAATTTCTTATTAGTAATGTTTCTGATGACGATATTGATAATGGTAATAAATACAATAAATTCTAAAATGAAAAAAAAATCATCTCGTCAAACTAATAACAATATCTGTTACGGTTACTGTGCTATTATTAAGCTATTATAACTATCGTATCACATCGTTAATTACAGTTGCAAGTCTCAAGACACCGAACGTCTAATATCGACACTGTCCTAGTTCTAAGCAATCGCACGATAAACCGGTTATTACGAATGTTATTATACCGTTCATCCATGTTGAAATTCTCATATGTTAAGGCAATTTAAGGACGTTTTTCGTGTATGATCGTAATAAATAGGAACGTTGGTTGCATCTTATTTTTTGTAAGGGTCAAATCCAGAAAACAGAAACAGATCAAGACTAGGAATTATATTATGATTGTCATTCCTAGTTTTGAACTGCTTCTGTTTTTATCCTACAACAAATTCTATCTGACTCTTTATATACCTAAAATGCTCTCGTTCAGTGTCTAATTTTGGAATGGGCGTCTAATATCGAAACTGCCCCAGTTCAGCCAAACCGCAGGCTGTGGAAGCAGACGCCGCGTGTTATTAATACTGCAGCATAGCAACCCTGGAGAAATTCAGTGACAATTTTAGAAAATCAATTTCTGGTTAGTTTTAAAAAATAACCCTAAACTAAGTTGTCAGTATGTTTAGCTATCAGTCCATATGTACATATGTCATCGTCAACCCATTACTGTTCCACTGCTGGGCACGGGTCTTCTCTCAGAATGAGTGAGTTCTAGGCCATAGTCCACGCGCTGGTCATGATATTTTATTTAGAGAACTCTCAGATGTACAGATATCGACACCATGTTGTACTTCACCGTAAAGCATTGATAATTAAGTTCTAATACGCACATAATTTTAGAAAAATCAGTAGTGCGGGATTCAAACCTTGGACCCTCGATTGAGAGGCCGAGTTTCAACCATAATCTATCGCTGCTCATATAAATATATGTATTATCGTATTAATATTATAAAGTTTGTGAGGATGTATGTTTGGTACTTTCACGCAAAAACTACTGGTCGGATTTTGCTACAATTTGATGTAGGTACAGATAAATAATTTATGATCTAGATTAACTCACTAATGAAGTAACATAGGATACTCGTTAGAGTGGTAAACGTAAGCAAAGCGGACGAAGCTGCAGGATGAGCTCATATACGTATTTATATTATTAGGTTGTTTGCCAGATTTTAATCCTCTGCAATATCCGTAATACATAAGAATGTCAGGATCGAACTTAGTACTTGTCGACTTAGCTCGATTTTTTTAAAATATTATTGTGTATTTTGTTTCCCCACGAAAGAAAGGACACATGTCAGAAGTATTTTTTTTTGGCAAACTAATTTTTAAATTACGTTTATATTTACTAATCTAAAGCTTATGATTTTGCGAGACTTAATCAATTTAAGAGACACGCTTCATATGTACCTCTTTGGAATAAGTTCGTCAATTCTTCGACCGAATGAAGGAATATCTTTTATTTATAAGAAAATTCTATGGCAATCACCCTCTACCTCCATGTTTTATATATGTAAACTTGCGTGTTTTATTAATTACACGTAACAGTTTGTAACAAGAATATAAATGTCGAGCTGTCTTCTATTATCTAGATACCGTATAGGTCGCCAACATTTCAGTTTCATCTACTAATTACTGTTACGGCACTCAGGTTGATTGATTGACGGGCCGTCTAAGTAATTGTCTTGTTCAACAACACATGACGTACGTTGTTCGAAACTAGTTCTTAGGGCCCACGTAATAGGGATTGACTGTAATTGGCAAATGCAATGTATATAATACTCTGGTTTAACTAAAAGCGAGTAAAGAGAGGAAAAGAGTTGAATTGATTATTGATGAAATTAAGTTTTTGTTTTATGGTCTTAGACGAAACCTCGTACAAGTATATAAAAACGCTTTTTACACTCATAGGATTGTCTCCTCTATCGTGGGCACCATGGACATACGAAGACGAATAGACAAACACCCAGATCAAAAACAAAAATCTAAATTGTTCATTCAGATTCATTCAGTCTGACTGGCCTGGGATGGAACCCGGAAGACACTGCGTCGTCATCGTCGTCCTATACAGCTTATCCTAGATGAGAAGAAAAGCTGTGTGTAAAATTTAGTCTACTAAGCGAGTATACATATAACGTGGAACGCTCTGGATGGCAGACAATAAACAAATAATAAGCAAATATTTCTTTTGTTTGCCTCTTAAACTTCTGTGACATTATTAACAGTTGTTCTAATAAATATTTTATTACTAAAAAGCATCACACGAGGGCCACAAAACACTAAAATCACATTTACCACAACTTGCAGCGCGTTATAATTAAATATAAGTATAATGTATGTTTTATATAACGTAATCATATGATAATACTTTATTTCTCTTTCAGTTCATTAATTTTAAGCAGTCCGATTTTTGTTCGCATTATAATTTATTAAATACTCAAAACTACTCGAAACTATTCCACTAACACGAAGATAGCGATTTAAATTTCAAATAGATACACCCGCTCCTTGAGACTACCTCGTTCATCCCGTATATTTTATCCGTCGTTTATAGAACGAGCGATCAACCACATATCATGCGAGTTTAATCTTTGGATTACTATTAATCAAAGTGCTTTCGGCGTACATTTCACAATACAAGGCGCGGTTCGTGGTCAATTGCTGTTACAACGATGAAATGATACTGATATCTTTAATATAAGATGTTGATGCCTGTACCTACTATGTTGTATGATTAGAATTTATTGCCCATGTTACGAACTTCCAGCGTTTTATATGCTTGTGTATAAAAATAAATATATTTTTTGCTCCCTATATTAGTTACCCGACTCAGAAGGAGGGTGATGTTTTTCGAGGGTATGTATGTATGTATGTTTGTTCGTATGTCCATTTCTTTGGAACGCGCTACAGCCCAAACGGCTGTGACGTATGACATACCATTAGTATCGTCTTAATATGTGTAGTGACATAAGCTAAATATTTTTTTTTTAAATGGCGCCTGGACATAAAGTAAAAAGGGGAGGGAGGGAAGATGTTTTTCTATTCTGACAATATGGGTATCAAATGAAAGCTAGTGAATAGACCTATCTAAATATATATATTGTAATACTTTTACTTGAGTATTTTGACAAAAACTCATACAAGCGTTAAATCAAATATACTATATCATTATTAACAAATATTTCATTTTAATCAGTTGGGTTTTTGTTTTGATATTTTTACGATGTAACTAGTATTGTAGACATGTTTCTTACGAGTATTGTTGAGATTAATATTTTTAACAACGGCAAATATATTAATACTTATAAATAAAGGCGAAAGTTCATGAAAAAAAAATATGTGTGTTTGCGACTCTTTTACACAAAACCTATTAGTTGGATTTCGTTGATATTTAGCACCCAGATAGATTATAATTTCAATAAATACATGGGATACTTTTTGCTGTGGTAATGGTGATTGAAGCATTGGCGAGCGAAGCCGCGGCAATATGCTAGTATGTTATAAGGCAAGACGATAGGCAAGAAAAAACTGTTATGTACCTTTTTCTCCATCTTTATTAACAGAATTTCATGATATAAATGGAAAATATGATTACGGTCAAATAACAACCACTGGTCAAGGATTTTTTTATATGACTTTCATTTTCTTTCCATTTACTTGTACAGAAGATCCTATTGTGTCTTCCTATATGAATGATAATAATTTTCTACTTTGTATAAAATAATAAATACTGCTAAGCTTATACTCATAACAAAGGAGGTCAAAATTCTAATGTGAAGTACAGGTAGGTATATTTGCTTTAAAATACATTCCAGTTACATGTTATAATGTTACAAAGTTAACTTTACGCCATTTTCATAGTATTTCAAGCGTAAATATATCTTACGAAAGTAACATAAGAAACAAAATAATGTAACATAATTATTATATTTGATTTTCGACTTGTTGCAATTAGAAGTCGCTATAATTTATCTGCCGAAACATTCTGACATCCGACACAAAATTGGTTGGAGTAATATATTTTTCGGTGTACATTACAAAGTACATTTAAAACACGAACTTTCTAATCCGTTTATAAACAGCAGTCTGAATTAAATCAATCACGTGTTTATAGACACGATGGCACTCGATAGTGAACGTGATGCAACAACTCGATTGGCAACGCAAACGTAAATAAACAAGCGGCGGGAATTGATTGCTTTAGTCTAAGGGTTCGCTAGCAAATCTGCTGTGAAAACAGTTTGTTTTCTCATAAAATTGAAGTAGGAAAGTAGCGTATCTTACAGTAAGTGGCTAATGTTGTCCAAGGGCTTTTTTAATAAACCAAAGGTAAAATAAAGCCGCTAAGGTCGAGTAGATATACGAGATAGACTAAAGCTAGCTTTGAGGTCATAAAAATCGGTAATCAATTGAAGTTCTGGGAATTTGTATATTCTTATTCATCTTTGTGTGTATCAGTTTCATCCATGACCCGGAAAAGATGTGTAAGGCTATGAAGACAAAAAGTATTTGTAGTATATTATTTTTATATAGTAACATAAACATATACGCTTTCTACACTCATAGCCTCACGGTAGGATTTTCTTCTGTGTCGTGAGTACCATGGACACACAAAGACAAATACACAAACATCCAAACACAGAACTGAAATTTAAATTCATCATTCACATTTCTGTCTGGCCGTGGCTCGAACCCTAGACCAACTGCGTGTCAGACGGGCATGGTGACCGCTCCGTCACGCGGGTCGTCATTTATGTTGTACCAACATAGTTCTAGGGTGATAATGTAGGGACAGTCTGCGACCAACCTTAGGACTACAAAACGGGTACAAAATATTTTCTTGGTGCTAGCAATTGTCAATGGGATTTCAGCAATTAAAACTACAATTTGCAATTTTGTAGCCAGTAATATCAGACACATACCTATGTACAATTTTTCACGATCTCCGCTACCGCTTGTAGTGTCAAGCTAAGATAAAGATAAGCTTGACTTTAGTAGCGAATGTTTCGTCGAGGCCTAGAGTAAGGCAGAGAGCATGTTCCTTTTCTAATTTAATTTCATAAAAATGTATGTTACTGCATCAGCCTCAGAAATAGGTAATGGAAAGGTTGTCTAACCACTGTCACTAAAGGATGTACAACTGTGACACATTTTTTTAACATAAGAAGTTTATCCGTTTTTTAATGTGTGAATACTGGATGCCTTAAATACGTGGCGACCATCTTAGTCCTCCGGAGTGGCAATACTGTCCCCAACAGTTGGTAACAACATTGGTAACAGATGTTCATGGGCTCTTAGAATCGGTTACTATCAGATAGACGGAATAGTCGTTTTTTTATAACAATTTTACAAAAAAAAAATGTTTTTACGTACCAGATGACATTATATTGCTATGTGGGATACCCTTTTAATCATATATATTACAGTTAGGTGCCCATAGACGGCAGTTACCATGAAGTAGAGTATACTATATACCATACATACGGATAACCTATACTTATTCAATTGTAAAAAATACTTAAGCATTATAATCCTTGTGACAGAAGTCACGGGCACTCACGAGTTCAACGTAAATCTAATTTAATGCGCATTTTAGGTCCATATACGTACGTATCGAGGGCTATTTTCCACAGCAAGTTATAAAAAACCGGCCAATTGTGAGTCGGACTCACGCAGGAAGGGTTCTGTATAAAAACAACAAATACCCCCTCTTAAATATATTTATTTTTAATTTTAATATAATTATTTATTTTTGAAGTATTGTGAACACAACGAAATATTGTGTAAATATCCCAAGTCGCCGTATCTGTTGCCGTTATCAATATCGAACAAAAACATTTTTGTTTGAAAAAAACTTTTGTTGTGTGAGAGCGCCCCGCCCCGTCCCCCCCC
>DWNE01008106.1:0-11760 GCA_018249875.1 Cecropterus toxeus | reverse complement strand
GGCATCGCGCTTAGAGGACTCCGGTTGCGTTCCATTGGAGATCGCGGAGCCCATACAGCGCTGAGGTCAGCCACCGACTGGGGATGTTTCTCACTGAAAAATAAACAAGGGGTAGTAAGTTTAGCAACCCATTTATGGCTAACCTCGAAAAAAACTCCTAAACGGCACAAAACACTGCTTAACACTGCTGTAATATGGTAGAAATGAGATGAGATGAGATGAGATCAGATGAGATAAGATGAGAAGAGACAGAATAGCACCGCTTTACACTGCTGTTATAAGGTAGAAATGATGCTTCCGAAGTCGAAACACAAAGAGTTTTTCTAAATATTCGAAATATACTATTGTTGATAAGTAACACCAGATAGTCAAATGATATTAATTACGGCCTTACTAGGTATAAGATTAGGGTATTTATTTTATTCTATTCTAATGGTGTTATGAAAGTCAGCAGTTCTTATTAACTAAATATAGATGAAGCTAAATAAGAATAAAATCTTTGTCATACACCTAAGATTTCTGAAGTTTGAAAATCAACAAGTTTTTAAAGACGCTTTTTACACTCATAGTCCCACAGTAGGATTTTTTCCTGTGTCGTGGGTACCATGTACACACAAACACGAATACACAAACACCCAGAACTAGAACAGAAATCTGAACTCATCATTCAGATGCCTGTCTGGCCGAGGATCGAACACAGGACCTACTGCGCGTAACCGCTCGGCCACGCGGGTCGTCAATGTCAACAAGTTAATGTGATAAAAACGATTTGATGCGTTCCAACTTAGCCCTTAGGCTACGGTATTCGTTGTCGGTTCGGTTCGGTATTTTTAAACACATGAAAGTGAGCACTAATGTTCACTGGGAAAGAGACTGAAAAGGGCATCGCGCTTAGAGGACTCCGGTTGCGTTCCATTGGAGATCGCGGAGCCCATACAGCGCTGAGGTCAGCCACCGAGTGGGGATATTTCTCACTAAAAATTAAACAAGGGGTAGTAAGTTTAGCAACCCATTTATGGCTAACCTCGAAAAAACTCCTAAGTGGCACAAATCACTGCTTAATACTGCTTTAATATGGTAGAAATGAGACGAGATGAGATGAGATCAGATGAGATAAGATGAGATGAGACAGAATAGCACCGCTTAACACTGCTGTTATAAGGTAGAAATGATGCTTCCGAAGTCGAAACATAAAGAGTTCTATCACCTGTTTATTCTAATATTGGCAATACATTAAAGTGGGCTTCTAGTTTATTTTCCTTAATTCTTCAACAGTTTAGTTATCAATTTATTATCATGATACATATAAATACATTTTCTTAGGTATTTGTCGACACATCACATTTGCAACACTTAGCTCCTTTTTCATTATAAATACGAAAATAGTTTATTTTTCCATACATTTTCCCAACTTCCACACTTACATATTTCCATACACTTTCATTATTTATTAATTTACGTTACATACAACTTAGCAAGATCACTTAATTTAGAAACGAAGATGAAGACGAAGAAATTAAAGAAAATAAAAACATTTTCAATGTTGTCGAATTTGACAAAAAATAATTGAAACTTTGTCGAATCAGACACAATTTTTGTCGTAAATCACACTAGACTACTGTTTGTCATACGACATCCGAACTCCGAAGCTGTCGCGAAGAAATGATAGAAATTATGACACTGAGACAGAAAGTTCAAATTCGGGCCACCAGCCGCGTTTTCCGGTTTCCGACCATGGATGGCCCATCGTGACCCCGAATTGGATGATTAACAAAATAGCTACATATTAAAATTAGGTAAACATTATGCGAGAGTCACCAAGTAATGCTAAATTAATTTTTGCTATATTTTTTGTTTGTTTGCGTTACACTTAGTAGTACAGACAAAAATGTTTTTTTTTATTTAATATCATAAGCCTTATTTGACCTACGTTGTGGAACAAACTGAAACCACTTAATTGGAAAGGTTTTCAAGTAACTTCTTTAAGTCAGTCGAATTATTTAGTCGATAGGTGAACTGTACTCCTTTTAGTAAGCCGTGGTCTTCATTCACTGACTTGTGTAAGAAATGTGTTTTTGAACTTATGTTACTGGTAAGAAAAATAGAAACGCAGTTAATTTGGTTAGGTTTATTTAATTAAGGTTAAGCTAAGTGATTATTATCATTTATTGACCCCAAATTTAATGGAAGCCTTATTTATAAGAGGTCATTCTAATACAGACTCACCAAATACGCAGCTAAGGGCTAACTTTGAATGTCCTGTATTTGTTTATATATTATCATATCCCTTAATACCCGAATACAACTCAGCAACGAATCATTTTCCATTTTGTTAAGAGTCAAAGTCGATGCCTTCAAAATGATGTTATGTACTTGTATATGACCAATTACTTCATATCTTATTTCACATTTATTACAGTGCACAGAACACATGTACTTGTCTAGTGTATTAGTACCTCTTTATGTAATCCTGAAATTCGATTCGTATGTCAAAACTTACGTGTCATTCATTTTCACTTATTCACGTACAGTATTCGGCACAAGAAGTATTATTTTACCAAATTTGTGTACAGGAATCTAGGACTTAGTAAAATATACATAAGGGGAATCTTTGCTTGCGTGTTTAACTAATATATGTTAGTTGGGTGAAGATGAAAATTCAAACAATCGCACTTTTTCTTTCGTTTCATTTGCACATCACAAACGCCGTAAGAGTGCGTATTTATTTGGTTGTACCGCAAACTTCGCTTTCTAACATTCAATATTTATTTTTCTACTTATCCTTACGTCTGTGTACTGGCCCATCAGTTAGCGAGCATCTTCAAACAGACACTTTACGTCATAAGAAAACTGTAGTGGGGAGTCGAAGGATAAAATCCATCAGATTTTTGGGAAGACACCATAACTTACCCGGCGTTGACACTTGAAGTACATCTGCCTAAACATGTGGAAGAAAATAACGGTGTTAGCCCTTCTGGCGTCAGTGCATTGTGGCCCTGTTGAGAATGGATTAGCGGAAAATTTAGTGGGTGCGGTTTCGGAGTGCATAGAAAATGATACGTCGCTGTGTTTGAAGGTGATTAGTGATATCAAACGAGTGCAAGTGGTTGAACGACATACGGATTATTTGAGATAAATAGGTGGCTATAAAGCCTAGTTCAAAATCATCGTGTCTTAAGCTTAACTATATATTGAATCTGTCGTGAATGTACAATTAATATCGGCGCATATTCGTAATGAACACGAATTTTATCTTAAAACTTATATGAATCCTGCATAAATATATAAGTACGAGCGTATACAAAGACATAGTTCCATGATAAGAAATGAGGAGTGGTATAAAGAGTGGTACAATTAGTATAAGCTTGGAGTCGTTGTCCTGTTAATTTGTTCTTAATTGCTTTTAAACAAATACGTATCATTGTATGAAAATATTGATTAAGCAGTATCTATATTAGTTCTTGATGGTACTTTATCTTCTAATGAACTATACAATATTTGTTAGTTACGCCAACAAACGCTCCATAGCTTAATACTAGATAGCTTTATGCCTAACTCTTGTGTGATCGTGTTATTATGATTAGATCTGTTAAGTTTGTAGAATAAATTATATATATTTACGTAAATATTTCAAATAAGACCTCAAAATTAACAAGCAAGTTGTGATCAGTTTCACACAAATTGTCGAGAGATTGAATTCCTAAATTTTAATAAAAACTTAAGCAATATGTAAGAATTTTTTCAAGACGTATAATTTGAGATGACTTTTGTAAAAAAAAATCTATTTACAATACACGTATATAGGCTACGTTAAAAAAAACTAACCAAGCTCATATTTACAGGAAAAAGCTTACAAGCTCACGGAAAGGCTCGCCGGAGCAAAGGATTTAACAATCTTCGAGGGTATGAGCCTTGTCAAAACTGGTTCATCTCGGTCTGCAAGAAGCTTTGAACAGTTAGCAGAGGATCCTAAAACCAGGGAAGCTCAACTCGAGGAAAGGATAGCCACCAACGTTGGGGACTTTTTGGATGGACATGTACTGCAGTTACGATTAACAGATGGCGCTGAAGAGTCTAGGGATTTGGATGAAGAAGGTAATGATAAAAATAATTCATAAATAATAATTAAACAAAAAAAATAGATAGAGTTAATAAGAAATTGATAAACGAGAAAGAAATTAAGTAGGAAGCGGTTTAATCAAAGATGAGGAAAAGAAATAACTTGTCCTTCTAAGCACTTGGTTGATTGCAATTTGAAAAGAATTAAATGTAAAATAAACATTCAAAAACATGGTAACAGCTACTCATATAACATTCAGTTTAGTCAATATAGTCTGATTACAATATGAGTTAGGACGAAAAATAAACTATTAAGCGACTTATTTTAGCTTCAACTTACATGAACATTGAAATAAGATGACAGCCACCTAATTTTTTTGGATGATTTATATAGACATTGAAATCCATATAATACTCTTCTATAAATATTTTTGGAACACTTATAAAAATTCAAAGCCATTTTCATTTTTACAAACAATCAAATAAAGTTAAAGAGGAAATACTTTTAGAACTTCTCAAACTTATACAGTACATTAAAATGATTCTGCATTTCCCAAGTTAACTCGAAAGATCAACTTTGTCGAATACAATACTTGCTTTCACTCCAAGGTGTGTTTATGTTTAAGAGGTATTTACAACAAGTTATGGCGCTCCGGTACTTCACGTCATACGTCACCTGATTTTATGTGCACTGCGACATTGTATGAGAATACTACACTGTAACCGTGGTGGAACCTTTCATAGATCTAAACAGAATGCCTACTGCACAAACTTTACCTTTTATTACAAGTATTTGTCTTAAAATGTGTGATTAAGCCTATGTGATCTTCAAACTTACTCCACGAATTTCAATATTAATATAAGATATAATCTAACTTAACATAACCTCACTCTTATTAAAAGCTTACTGAAATTGCTTAATCAAAATTATATAAGTAGGCAATTTTGTTTCGTCGAAAAATCAACTTATAATTTGAATGAATGAAAAATGGATTTAACCATATTTTTCATTTCTAATTTTCCTTTTTTTAAAGTAAATTATCTAATTCAAATTATCCGGTGATATATTTTCAATCGATAATATGGTTGTGACATTTATATTTTCTTATTTCACACTTCTAAATTTTCAGCTCGTGGCAAGAAGAAAAAGAAGATCAAGCAGCTCCTCCCTCTCCTTCTGCTCTTGAAGTTGAAGATGGCTGCTCTCATTCCCCTCTTCCTCGGAATCATTGCCTTCGTCGCTATCAAGGCTGTGTTCCTTGGCAAGATAGCTTTCGCCATGAACGCTGTCACTCTCATCAGGAAGCTCCTTTCAAAGAACCACTCCTCAGGAGGCAGCAGCATCAGCTACGCAGCTCCTCATCATCATGATGAGCATCCTGGGTATTCTTATGAACCAGCTCAGGGCTGGAGCAGAAAAGTCAATGATGCCCAGTCATTAGCGTATAGCGGCCAATTTCAATGATTAGCGTAATCTTTGTGTGTTTGTGTTGTGTATTTATGATCGAGTATGTATGTCTGTGTTGCCATGTACAAGTACCTCAGTTTAATTTATTTATTTAATAAAATATTTAATTATGATCAATTACTTTGCTGTGTTATTTATTTTATTTTTGTCATTCCTAAGTTTACTCATATAGTGTTGGCCGGTCGGTTACTTGTATGTTACAGTATATATTTGTATAGAATCATAATTTTATCTGAGCAGCAAACTTCAAAAAGTAAAAATAAGGAAACCCATTAATCGAAGAATAATTCGTAATGTTCCTAAAAGTACATAAACTTTACAAATGAAGTTTTTATTATGCGGGCAAATTGGCGAAAAAAAAATATAAAAAAAAAACATTTGCACCTCTAATAAAAATCCACAAAATCGCCAAAAAATATGAAGGAAAAACCCACGTATATGTACATATCTAAGTGAAATTTGTAGCTAACAGAAGTTTATAAATACATACGATGAGGATAAACACCTATGACATTTAATTTCTTTGTAATATTACGCTACAACGCTGTCTGATAAACAATAGAGATAAGCTATTGTTTATCCGACCATGCGTGTTAGCTACATAACCGAGCTTCGAGGCGAAACGATCCGCTAGCGTAGTAGCTCGAGTAACGAAAGGACGATCAAGCTCGGATTCGATTCCAGCGGCAACAAAATGTGATTTTTTGTGGTCTGCATAGTATTATCCAAACTTGTATGTATGATGAATAATTTTATAAGGGCGATAACAAAAGATATGGAATTTTGAAACTGAGTTCCTTTCAGAAGTATTAAATTAAGGGTAGTAATGTAGTAAGTATTGCATGTTTTTACAACTTAGATATTGTATAAAATTGTATTCAATGAATAATAATAAAAACATTTACTTAAACATTTCACTAAACCTTTTAAATAAAATAATGCGAAAATCAATAACCATTACATATGTTATCTATTGCATAAACCGTCCGCATTATAAAAGAAAGACGAGCCGTGCGCTATAGTGAAAAATAATAAATATTAATGTGAAAAAAAATAACTATGTCACACACTATGGCATAATGTCTTCGGCGACTCTATATGGAATCAATTACTTTAAAATGTTAATGCGGCGAAAAGAAGAGTGGGGATTTTTAGATAAAAAACTGTTACCAAAGAAGCAGGCAACACAGTCGAATTGGATTCGCTAGTGATACCACAAGAAAGATGAAGTTCTTCGTGATATTTTTGAGTGCGGCAGTCGTGGCCTCTGCGAGTCCTATCGCTCAGGAAGACTCGGTGCAGCGTCTTATTGTCGGAAACCTTGTGGATTGCATGAACAGTGACTTTATCTTGTGCCTCAAGGTAAAGATTTTCGTGTAAAGTTAAAAAAGTGTTCGAAATTATAGTGTTAAAAACAAATAAATCGCGTTTATCGTCAATAATAAAAATGTGCAAATTTACAAATAAACGTCTCGGTTTAAGCGAAGCGTAAAACTAAAACATAAAAGTGATTTACAAATTTACAAAATAATTCATTCTAATAGTCAACAAATAAGCTTGTCAATGTGTCGAAATATGAATAAGCAAGTGTAATCGCCGGATAAAGATTAATCGATACAAAATTTAAAATTTTGTCAAGTAAATCGCTAAACGATTTGGACAAGTGCCCGATTTCATCTCGGTTTTGTTAATTTGAACAGTTTAGTGTTGTTACCTATTGACAACTTATAACTTATACCTCATCAGTAACAAATAAAGGATACTAAATTAATTCTCGTTCCTAAAATGAAATAAATGTGTATTTGCGTATTTTTTTCATTAAACCGTTTACAAAAATTTGGTGCGAAAAGTAATTTAGTAAGTGCGTAATTTACAAAATGGGGATATGAATCTTAAAATAATAATAAATGGATTATAATTGAATTATTCAATTGCTTAATTCAATATAACAATCATAAATCCATAATATCAGGTTCATACAAAAAAAGCAAATGTCAAAATAGTAAAATACTTATTGTTTCGTGAATATTAAACATACTGCATGAATGGAAGTCAGCGGCACAACCCTTTACAAGTAATTAAAGAAAACGGCATAAGTTTAAATATTTTTATAAAAAAATACCTTTATTAATTATATATTTTAGCAATATGATAATATAAAGTATTTTAGTTATAAAAGTATCAAAATTAGTATTCGAAGGAAGCACAAAATGTTTACAAGAATAAAATGACGCGTATCATCAAGTGAATAATAATAATAATAAGTGAAAGGGAATATTCTGGTTCCAATACCGTTTATAAATATAATTATAACGCATAGTCTTGGTAAAAGTGAAATATATAAATAACTTGATAATTATATACTCGTATATACATGAACTTTCACGTTTAACGTATCATAAACATATGCGGTCACACGGTATTAACTTTAAACTAACGATGCTATGAATATGGCATACCACCGAAATATATTGAAGAAATGAATAATTAATATAAATTTTCAACTATGATGAATATATAATGAGAAGAATATGAATATATTAAATGTTATAGAAATGTATACATTTTATGTAGACACGTATCTTTTAATATCTCAATAAAAAAAGAAATATATTTTTAATAAATAAATGTACGTCATAATAATTAACAGTACAAAATATTTGTATTAGACATTAAAGATAACAAAAATATGATAATGACGGAACAATGGTTGACTAATATATTACGCAAAAATAAGGTATAGAAGCACAATTTTGATTAAATGTCCAAAAATAACAGAGCAGAGCACTAAAACGAGATTAGAATATATCACCTATTCATCAATAGTTAAATTTTAATAAGACCTTCATAATGAATTACATTGAAATACAACTTTTTGATTTTCCAGGAGAACACCCTAAAACTAACGGAACGTCTTGGAACCGTTCGTAAGCTGAACATCATCGACGGCGTGACAATTTACAACACTAATCCCAAAGATGGCAGGAGCTACGACCCTCTGCCCGCAGAACCTGAAGAAAGGAGTAGGCAGCTAACTGACAGACTTTGGGAGAGTGCATCTGATCTGCTGCAGAAAAGCGAATTGGAAGTTACCTTCAATGGCGGTGATGACAAGGATGAATCCAGGTCTCTTGATGATGGTGAGTAAAAATAAGTTTTCATTTATGAGGTTAACAATTTTGTAGAAAAAAAAACGGTCTGTTTATCTATGGAAGATTATCTTCCTGTGATGTATTACATAATCATCAAAACGCGAGCGAGGTAACTTAAGAAAAATCCTTTTTATTGCTGATTTAAAAGTTTTGGTACAATTCAAAAGTGCATGAATCGTCCATGAGTAATCTTAATAACTGCAACACATCGGAAACTGACGCAACTGTAAACAAAAAAACGGTTGTCGCAAAAGTTTCAGATTACTAAGAAAAAAGTAAGAAACATGATACCGTGTTCAAAGTACTAGAGAAAATCTTTAGACAAAAAGTGTATACTTGCTCATATAATATGCAAGATATTAAATAATTATTCGTAGCTGCCCCAAATAAATTAATCACATCCAAAGACAGTTTCATAACCGCTTCCAAACGAAAGCGTATGACGAGTGATGTAATAATAATACATAAAATATTTTAAACACATACTAACATATTTAAATCACTCATGGAGCCCGAACATACATGTTGCGTAATGGAGAAATGCATGGAAAGGTTATAAAGTGTGTCAATGATACCGGTTTTCAATAAAATCATCGGTTTTCGGAACTCCAATCTCTCCGCCGAATGGGCTTGGTTATAGATTGTACTTTGACTTAAGTAATTGAAAGTTTTTAACAACCTCATCTGACCAATACAAGTGTCAAATTATGTATGCAAAAGAATCCGTACAAGGATGATAAAGAATTCGCACATCTTTCTGCCTTATTATGGTGAGGGAAGTAAATAAGAAACACACACTCCATCTGATAATAGTAAGTGGTCGCTCTTCGTGAACATATAATAATCTATGTCAAAATTAGAGTCCTAGCTTATCACGGCTTTATTTAAGAACTTGTCGTTCCTAAGAACAAAGTTAGGACATATGTAATTTTCTATCTTACGATATCTTTTAAATCAGTTTAAAACAAAGCGTACAATATCTCGTCTTAGTATGAGTAGTACCGTACCAAGTCAACGAAAATTTTACGTATGGCCGATAATGATAAATGACTAAAAATGATAAAATAATCCTACTCAACTAGTCATGTGTAGTCAAAAATATTTTACATCATATCATTTAAAAAGATAGATAGGTCGGTCCGCTTCGGTCATGTGTACTTATCATGCTAATGATAAAATATGTTAATCTAGATCATAAACTATCTGTGTACCAAATTTTAGCTAACTCAAACCAGTAGTTTTTGGGTAAAAAAGTAAAGAACATGCACCGTCACAAACTTTTGCATTTATAGATGAGATTATTGTTTCATTAAAAGCAACAGAAAACAAGTTATCGCAGGAATTTCTAGACATCATTATAAACACATTCAAAATATTTTCTCACTGTCGCGGTTTCTTCTAAAACCAAATAGAACCGGTATTGTAACCTACTAATTTTATTACGACCTGCTAAAGTTTTACAACTTTTCTAGAGAAACTAAACATAAAATGAGATGAAAGCGAAGATGACATACGAAATATCTCCATATAGTTTCACACATTTTTGCTGCGTATTCTAATTCACACAATTCATAATTACATGCTTTGAATAGATAATTAAATAAGTTAACACTGTCAAACACTATTGCGGTATACAAACAAAAGGCCATTCCGTTTGCTACTATTACACTTTTTTCACATTTCTTCCTTTTAACAATGGAATGAGCTTCCGTTGTAAATTTAACAAATCCACAGATGGCTAAAACAATAGTCACTGTGATTCATTATGGTTAAATTTAATGTGATCATTTCATTTTTGACTCCATGTTTTGGACCGTGGGATTAACATTGTTTCAATGTTTTCTACCTTTAGTTACAATGCAGATAGCTTGAGTATGTTTATACAAACATACTTGAATTAAATTATCACTTAGTTCTCACACTCGTCTTGGTAAATTCTTAAGTTTCCGATGGGATTCTTATTTTACTTCGACTTGTATTTGGGAGTTTGATTCAATTGATTGTCTTGCGTCATGTGATTATAAATACTACTATTATATTACTCTTTTTTATTTTCATGCCTTCAACATCATTGCATACTTTTAAAATTCCTCATTTTGTTTAGACACAAAAACATCAAAATATTTGATGAATCATAATTATAAGGTGTTAAATTTTTTAACGGCGAATATTTTTTTTATTTTCTTAGATGTCGAGGAAGGCCGTGGCAAGAAGAAGAAACAGCTGAAGAAGAAGCTTAAGCTGCTCATCCCTCTCGCCATCATGGCTAAAGCTAAGGCTGTTGCTCTCGTCGTCCTCGCCTTACTGGTCATCGCCGCGTCCCTCTTCAAGCTGGCTGTCCTCGCCAAGATTGCCTTCATCGCCAAAGTCATCGCTATCGTCAAGGCACTCATTGCTAAGAAACACTCCCAAGAAGAGCATACCTGGGTGACCACTCACGAAGAACACCCCCCAAGCCATGGAGGTTGGGATGGTGGCTGGTCTCGGTCAAGAAACGAAGCCGCCAATAGCTTAGCCTACTCTGCCTACCAACAATAATGCGGGTAAAGATAGGTGTTAATAAGTACGAATGAGTGTTTGCTCAACGTTTAACGAATTGCCAGTGTTTGATTGTTAATTTATTCGTGTGCATGTGTGCGTATGTATGGGATTCATGATCGTGATGTTGTCCGATTTTTCTTTTCGGTCATTTTATTTTCTTTTTTTGTTTCTGTTTTTTTTTTCAATGCAGTAATCTGACTGAAAAGGATTTTTTTATTATTCTATTGTATGGATCTATATTTAAGTATTTTAATATATCTACTGTATATTTTTATTTATATATATGTATGTATTTTATTGTATTGTGTGATAATATTTTTTACTTATGTTTTATTATTCTATTTATATTTTATTCATCTGTTTTTACTATATATATTTACGTTTATTTACTATTATAATATTTTCTATTTATGTTTACGTAATTGCTATATATTGTTATTTTCTTGATTATACTATTGCATGTAATAAATTATATTTATGTATGTATATGTTGTATATATCGTGTTATATTACATATTTGTATACTTTATTGCCTTTTGT
>DWNE01008105.1:0-11761 GCA_018249875.1 Cecropterus toxeus | reverse complement strand
GTATTCGTGTTTGTGTGTCCATGGCACCCACGACACAGGAGGAAATCCTAGTGTGGGGCTATGAGTGTAGAAAGCGTCTTTAGTTAACTCGTAAAACACGCTTTCTACACTCATAGCCCCACACTAGGATTTTCTCCTGTGTCGTGGGTGCCATGGACACACAATAACGAATGCACAAACACCCAGACCCAGAAAAGAAATCTGAAATCACTTGTCCCTTTACATGAGTTTTTGACAAAATAGTCAAGTAAAAGTTTACAATAGGTTCATATATTTTTGCAATATATGTACCTAAAACATACATATGTACATAGGCTTGAAAAAGATTACCCTCCTCTGACGAAGTCGGGTAAAAATAGATAAGTATAATAAATATCTAGATGTATGTATTAAAGTTACTCTTCTTCTATAATACACGCTTTCTACACTCATAGCCCCACATCAGGATTTCCTCCTGTGTCGTGGGTGCCATGACCACACAAAAACGAATGCACAAACACCCAGACCCAGAACAGAAGTCTGGCCGGGAATCGAACCCGGGACCCACTGCGCGTCAGACCGGTATGGTGACCGCTCGGCCACGCGGGTAACGCGGTCTTCTATAATAAAAGAAAATGTTGTTTTTGAAATATCAAAAAGTCAAAGGAAGGCAGTAGGAGCGTGACCAGGTAGCGAGGAGGGCAACAATGGAGTCCCACGACAGCATGAGTCGAGTTTTTGATGCATTTTGATTCGCGGCGCCTCGCCACGCACTTCGGGATGACTAATGATATTTAGTTCTTTATACCGTGTCTTTACAATACCAAAACTATGTTCTGATGTTTTTAATACGTTTACTATGTACCTACGTATTATGATAGAAAGAAAGAACTCTGCATAATAGCAGCCTTGATAGACTGCAGCACTATTTGAAAACCAAAAAAATGTAAATTTTCGAAACAAAAAATTGTAAGACGAAAAAATAAGTTCTCGTGTAATTCCTGTTTTTTAAACGATATTACGATTATGTAGTCCACTTAGGTAGGTACTATATAGATAAGTAAACGCCTTAATCGATTTCAGTACTTTTTATAAACAAAAAATAAAAAGAATTGTTCCGATTTTATAATCCTAAAGGATTAAGGTCTTGTATTTGAAAAAAGATAAAGGAAACATCAATTTCGCATACGACTCATAATCGACTGTAGCACTATTTGAAAACCATAAAAGATAACGAACTGAAACTACTTAATTGTAGGTTTATAACAGATGCATTTACGAATAAATTGATCTAAAGGATTAAAACAATCATAAAATTTCAAATCTAAAAATAAAGTACCTTTTTATTTACGAATCAAATTTCAACGCTGATTTCTATCTCAAAAACACTGAGAAAAATTCTTAGCACTTTAAAAACTAGGTTAGGGCATGACTTTTACTGATTCAGTTTATCCAGCAAGTCCTACAAATGTAAGGATAAAAATTAGAAGTAGGTAGGTATTTCTTAAAATAGTATAGAGAGACCAAAATAAACTAATCACAAAATAAATAATTAAGTTTTGAGACTTACGTCTAGATCTGACTATGTGCTTCTTTAGACAAGTTTTAAGATTACAACATTTAGATTGCCTTGGCTTCTTGTAATTCAGCCACTCACTAGATACTATACCTACTCTTATACCTCTTCGGTGTCTTTCAGACAAGTAAATTCCTAGTAAAAAATATAACAAAATACTTTGTCTTTATTATCTGTGCGTGCTGAGTATATAGGTATGTTCCACTACGCGACCATCATGACCGAGCTCTTTATATTTTGCATCAAGTATACAAAACAACAAATTAGCTTAATTTTATTACAAAAATATATTTTACCATAAACTTACTTATTACAATAATTCACATGAATCACCTATCGCACACTTTAGTTACATAGTTTGCAAATTTTATGTCACATCGTATAATGCGAAATGTGGTAGCGAGCGTTATGGGATAATTTAAGTGCGTTTAAATGTTCGCGGACAAGCTTCCTATATATTAAACAGGTTGTTAAAATTGAAAGTGTTAATTAGAATTTTATATGGCGTGTTTTATAGGTAAATGAAAATTTAAGATAACCTGCAATGTAGGTGTTCCGAGGTCACGAACACCAACCTAACGGTCAAATAGCTCCCTAATTTTGAGACGAACAAACAAAGCCAACGTAATAAATAACAGTTATAACTCGAAAAAGCAATATGTCAGCGTCGGCCGGTGCCATTAGCGACGCCATGTTTGATCTAACACAATGCTATGCGCGTACGCAGGTCGGGGCGCAGTTCGGACAAATTAGTAGCCAATCCATCAAACGGCTGTGAAAAATTGGTGTTAAATTATTTTTTTATACGCCGCAGCGAATTCTATGACCTCGTAACAAGCTTGATTTGTGTGTCCGATAAATAACAGCTCTCCGGTTATCAGTAACGATGCGGTTACAATCGCTACGAAAATTGAATTGGAAATTGAAGGAATTCTATTAAAACTATGGATTAAGTTACAATTTGAAAATATTTCACGGTACAAATATAGCGCGATTCCCGCACACGCTTTCCGTGTTTTTAAAGACACGAGGCGAACGAATCACGAAATTTAACCCGTCTGATGGCAAATAACTAGTGCTCTAAGTACGAGTTTGCTACAACAAATACAAGTACAATATATGCAATGTACTCAAAACGAATACCGTTAACGTTTAATACAATATCTACAAAGTACATTAATTTAAGTATGGGCATAAACGTAAACGATGATAAAACGATCATCGTTTACGTTAGAAACAAATTTTTATTAAGGGCAGAATACCGCTCATAGACATCTATAAGAGTATATATGAACATGTTTATATCAAGAAGTTCTTCATCTTATATTATTTTTTATTTTTTTAAGAAAATTAAGATAGAATTGGAGTCCTATCTAAGATCAGACTCTCATACGTCAGTAAATACTGTAGGAACTTCTCGGATAAGTGATCCTTATCACACACCTTTATCCAAACCATAAAACAGTGGCGTTTACAACTATTGTATAAAGTGGAAATAGATGTAGCAGTCTTGTCTAACCACGATGGGTAGACACATACAACCTTCAAAGCTTTCATAACTCCCTATTTTTCTATAGATGAAGTGACGACCCACGTCTGGTTTCGATTCTGTTCTGGGTCTGGGTGTTTGTGAAATCGTCTTTATGTGTCCATGATACCCACAACACAGGAAAAAATCCTAGTGTAGGGCTATGAGTGTAGAAAGCGTCTTTCTTATAGATAAACTATTAAATCCAGGATTAATCAAATCTCCCATAAATAACATTGTCATAATTTATATCAATCTCAGATGAAAGACAAGAACAATCAATTTAATAAGCGTATTCAAGCAAAGTGCCGAGACTAAGACGAACTCACTCAGAGACCCCACATTAAGGTCTAATACGCATGCATATATAGAAGGCAAAGAATGAGTATCCATTACAACTAAGTATCAATCATAGTGACTTCGCCTTAACGCTTTAGGACTCATTAGCTCCACTCTATATTTTAGATGAGTTTTAAAACAATATAGGCAATGAACTGAGAGTGAAATACTAAGCGAAGTACTTAAAAGTAATAAGTAAATTTTAGAAGAGTCTTTAAAGTAAATGTTAACTTACTTCATTATATTATATTTTTATAGTCATATATTTTTTATGGTTGTTGGAAACATTTTTAAAAGATATATTCTTACATACAACAAAAGGTAGGTAGGAAACGATTGAATTATATCTACTTCCCTCCCACTTGGTGAGGTTTTAGTCTACCCCCCCTCCTAGTTTAATTAAACATACAAAGTCTACATTATTAACATTTAGAGGTCGACAGAAAGGTTTGAGTGACGGTTAAATAATCGCGCATTTGTCTTAAAACTCTACACCCTCCCCCCTCTTCCCTTGTGATATTTAGTGATTTTTATGGACCCCCCTCCCCCTTACGAGCCTAGCGTGATTAATGGACAGCCTTACCTAATAAAAAATAAAATTAAAAAAAGCAATCATTTTTTTTGTAGAAATATAGCTATTTTTCTCTACATTTGTATTTAAATATCTACAAATATAACTAAGCATTGTGAATCGTAAGAAATTCTGTCTGTACGCACTTGACTAGTTATAACAAAAAACGACCATAATCTAATAGCACCCGTACAATCCCCGAAGCGAGTTGTAATTTCTATACATTTCCATCTTCCCCGATAATATCACAATGCGACCGGTAGGTGGTGCGGCTACGTGACCACAGATCGTGACCTGCACAGATTGCGAGCGTGTGCGGTGGCTCCTTTATTTATACTCTGTTTTGTGTATTATCTGTCAATGTGCTGACCCCAAGTATATAAGGACGTTCCACTTAACGATCACGATGAGTGCGCTCAAATGAATATACTTTCTTAATACAAAAAAAATTGAACCATTTACGATTATTATAGTCGTCAAGTGGAATAAGAGATGCGAGTTTTTTTAAAATGTTTATAAAGATTTTTTTATGAACAGCCAATTTAGTACATTTATGTGTAAGTTATGGTGTAATTTTAAGTATTCTTCCACGTAATTCATTTAAATTCCATGATGTCGTAAGTACCCATACAATATACACAAAGAAAATGGACGTAAACCATCTAGTTAAACAACAAGAAACGCAATTCAAGCGAATGACGACAAAAACTGTTGCAAATGAGCATAATCGCAAAATAAATAAAGCAGCGGCGAACAAGTTGTCACATAATATCGTGTTCGACACTAATGACTAATGACGTGTGAGCATACGAAATCGCACAATGAGATGAGTCGCAAGAAAGAAGCACGCGCGTCGCGACACGCGAGACGCACCGTGTCGGATCGAACAATTGCGATGGAAAAGTCGCACAGGTTAGTCATTTGCTTTTTTTATACAGTGTAGCAAACGAGCATGTCTGCCTGATGGTAAGTGACCACTGTCGCCCATGGACACCTGTAATCAACCTCATAAGACCAGAATCTTACTTGGGAGTAGCCACAGCTGCTATCCCTGAGGACTAAGTTAGAACGCTTAGATCTTCCTTGCCACACTCTTATGTCCACAACACAGAAGTGAATAATACTATTGTTTAGGCAGAAATAAGTGTGGCGGTAGTGCTTCCGGAGTTGTACGACAGAGATTTCTACCACATTTGCTTAGAAATGCGAAAATTAACGAAGGAAAATTCAATAATACTTTCTTACTTTCCTGTTATTTAAATCGTTGCGTAATTTAAAAAGAAAATGAGATAGGACTCAAGAAATTAAAATAATGCGTTAATCGAACGATTGTGATGCTTGTGACTGGAAAAACGCATACATTATTTACATAGGAACACATTCCTTATTTCCATATTCTATCTTTTATTACTTATTGACTTTACTCATTTATAAACAGGATTTATTTAATGAAATGAAACGCAGCAAAAGAAACACGCACATCACGATATATGGACATATACCGTGTCGAATACAATTCCATTGTAAAAATCGCACGGGTCAGCCATTTTCTTAGGAATAACAAATGAATATCCGTATTCTATCATCATATTAAATAGTTATATTGTTCGGTTAGCACAGGATATAGGTAAATGAGATAGGACTTCAAAAAATATAACAATACACAGTGCGATACAAGACACGTGTCGTAGCGATCTTTTTTTTTTTTGTTAATATGAAGTAGCAAACGAGCAAGCAGCCCACCTGATGGTAAATGGTTACTGCCGCCCATGGACATTTGCAGATGCGTTGCTACTCCCGAGGACTGAGATGGTCGCCTCATATAAAAGTGAGCCGGCAACCACACCCTTCCACCGAAACGCAAGAACTGCTTCACGCTAGAAATATTGTGGCGGTGATACTTCCCCGGCGAACTACATTGGCTCTACCACCTGGCATACATCACATTTACCTATATCCTGTGACAATAGCTCGTTTGCTACTTCATATTAAAAAAAAAGATGAGACTCAAAATATTATAAACAATACACAGTGCGATACAAGACACGTGTCGTACCGAATAGATCGATTATGAAAAAATCGCACGAATTAGACATTTACTTGAGATCAGACTGTTAGATAAAGCTCTTTTGTTCTTATTTACTTAACTGGCTTGCCATTCCTTTTAACTAGAACGTAACAATACCTATACAGTAGTTTTAAGTGTAACCTAGTAAAAGCTACCACTTTTGTTGACCGTAATCTCCTTTCAAATTTAACTGTAATTACAATGTTTTTTTTTCCCTTTTACCCTCTAGTAATTAGAGGGTGAAAGAAAAACTAGAGTCTAAATATTTCCTAAGGACAAATTATTACCCAAGAATTGAAGCACATATACGAAATATGCTCATATCCTTGTGGGTGTGAACAACAATAAGTAGCATCTCCCGGACAGTAGAGATCCAACACAAAAGCAACTGAATGCGATGTAATTAAAAGGGCCGAGCCAAACACGATCAATCTCAACTCCATCTCCCCACTTAAAGTCAAAATAATAGATGGCCAGCTCTAATGTCACTTTTTTCCCAACGACGTACAGCGTACACGATGGAATTGACAGGTCATCAGCGACGGCGCAGGCGCACGGTGACGATGCTCTTTCTTTTCACCCGATTGTACCAACCGAAAGAAATCATGTATAAAATGTTTCTCGCGAATGTATTCCTTATTCAGTAGCGACGAGAGGCGCTTAACCCGTGCATAAGCGCGCGTTTAAGGCTTTTGTCCTCGAACACAAGTGCCTCCCGTTCGGTTCTTTTTTCCAAAGATAATCTTCGGCGGCCGAGGCGTGAAGGCCGAGTGCCACACAACATGGCGTCGACAGGTTTCTTCCCGCTTTTTTACTTCTTTGTTCCTTTCCATTATTGTCTATAGACGTTTCGTTCCCGCCGTTCGATTTTGGAATAAGTTCTTTTTTATTTCTATTTCGCATTATTAATGCCAGCGCTGTGTTTTTGTTTTTGTATAGTCTATTTACATACACGGCGGCTAAAAGATCCCTGGTTCACACCGAACGGTGATGAAGCGTTTTATAGCCAATCTTTTTCTGAGAAGAAAATGTTTTAATATAAATGCACCTCATCAAAAGATAGTTAACATTTATGTTGGATCGCGAAACGTTTACCTTTCGCGGAAAACAATGATTTAGTGACCATAAAATTTTGGAAACAATAAACCGTCATCCAAATCGGTAGCCTGAGAACTTTAGTCGATTATTTCGCTCACTTAAAATATCTCAAGCGCTACGTTAACTCGTTTCGAGTAATTGTCCACTCGATATGGCAAATCCGGGGGCAGTTATCGTTTATGTCGACTTTTTGTCATATACGTAGGTAGTAGCGAAAATTCAATAAACTGACATTCAAAAATATGTTGTTGTAATTCATTGTATAATGCTGCGTCGTCAACCTATCATTTTTCTACTGCTGGACATAGGTCTTCCCTCAAATTGAGATAGTTATAGGCCATGGTCGACCGCAATGACTAAGTGCAAATTGGTAGACTTCACATACCTTTGAATCGTTTTTTAAGAACTCTCAGGCGTATAGGTTTAATCACGTAGTGTTCCTTTACATCTGTAGGCAACTTTATAGAGAACAAAGGTCCTATCTAAAGTGAATCACCGGTGAGTTACTTTTCCCGAGGACTAAGATGTTCGCCTCATTAAACTAAACCGGAAAACACAAAATCGTATAAAAAGAGATATAAAAATCGTCGACGATGACATGTTATGAACGCGTGGATACTAAGTTAGTAAGAAAACAACATAATTACTTAGGTATAGATTCGTCTATTAGAAATTGCCTGTTTCGCTTTACTCTTGACTTAAATTACCAAATCTCATAAAAGTACTGGCAAACTGAGAATTCACGTTTAACACCAGAACAGCAAATTTACCCGTATTACCTAGTACTTGGTTCCTATTTCCGTTGATTTACTACGGACTTAGAATATTTGTATTCTACGCAAACCGATTAGTCTCCTAGAGAACTCAGGCTAATATAAACCTTGCTTAAACCATTATAAAATAGAAAGTACAATAGCAGTGAGCGAGGAAGCGGAATGAAATGAGGCGTTGCGGGTTCGATTCCCGATTCAGGCTATTAAAGTGTTAAGGTTAACTTGAATAGCGCCACGCTCGGTTTGTTAGCATATGTTTTGTGCATGAAAGGGGCATTTTGACTGAACAAGCGTTGAATTGAGTGTCGGATGTCATTTATGTGTATACTGATATGAGTTATGGCTGTTCTCAGAAGCATTGGGATTGTTGACCTTTGGGTCCTGAATGCGTATTCTACGTACAATTAATATTAGCCACTGGAGAACTGATAGGTTCAAAATGCTCTTACAGAATGATAAATTTTAGCTTAATAATAATAGCTTTATAAGATAATCGACGACCCGCGTGGCCGAGCGGTTACCATACCATTTTAACGTGCAGTGAGTCCCGGGTTCGATCCCCGGCCAGACAGGCATCTGAATTATGAGTTTAGATTTCTGTTCTGGGTCTGGCTGTTTATGTATTCGTCTTTGTGTGTCCATGGCACCCACGACACAGAAAAAAATCCTAGTGTGGGGCTATGAGTGTAGAAAGCGTCTTTTAAAGCGTCTAATGATCAATTTTAGCTTAAGTCCATAGTACAAGATAATCAAGGAATACATTTGGTAGAGCTCATTTATATGAAAATACTAAGAAAACTGGGAGTTTACTAAGTGTTATGTTTGTATGTACTTACACTTAGCCTGGTGGATTATGGTAAGAGGAGCGTTTTTTTTTTATACTTAAACATAAAGTACCCCTGGTCCCTGATGGAAAATAGTCATCGTTGCTTAGATTTTGCAATATCAGAGGATTCATTAATGTACTGGCTTTGAAGGAGAACTTTACGCACATATTTTGAAGACCCACATACGCCCACGCTCTGCTCGAGAGGAAGTTAATTTCATATCTTACAAGTCGATGGCTAGAAGGAACGTGCAAAATATAATGTCGTTGAGTGTAAACGTTAACAAATTTGTCAGTCTTACATTTTATTATAATTTGGAAGTAACAAACGAACATGCAGTCTACCTACTACTACTACTATACATGGTGTTAAGTGAGGACTAAGTTGGAACGCCCCGGATAAGTATATCTCCCTCACTACATCCTTCCTACTAGAACACAGCAGCGCTTAACACTGCTTTTATTAAGCAAAAATAGGTGTGGCGTGTTCCGGAGTTAAATTATAAGAAAAAATCAAAGGAAATAGGATTCAAGTACCTACTACGGGTAAATTAGCTATTCTGGTGTTAAACGCGAATTCTCAGTTCGCCAGCAGTTTTATGAGATTTGGTAATATAAGTCCACAAAGGGTTCTGCCTTCGAAATACGGTTTTTAGAACCGTAGTGATAATGTACGTTCGATAAATAATGCCCATTGGATCTTGGTCTTAGGGGGTCCAATTATACCGAATCTCCCGTTGAGCTAGCTCGGAACTAATGTGTGATTCACACGTTGTAAGCTCAACTTTTTAGTGTTAACAGATTTATTCAGCTTAGTGGAAAAAATGTGTAAAAAAGAGGAAGACTATGATTTTCGTGATTATGGTGGACTGGATTAATTGAAAGATATATTTTCGATATAAATAATTTATCAATAATCTTATATTTTTAAAAAACAAACAACTTAACTAAAGCAAAGATCGTACCTTTTTAATTAAAATAAATACGTTAAAAAATATGGAATTAAATAAATGTACAGTGCCGCTGTTTTTCTCTATGGTACTTAAGTAAAGGTGAGTCGAAGATAAAGCATTGTCTGCGCTGTGGAAATTTAGAGCTCTTCCAGTATCTAATGAAATTAATGACAGCAAATTCCATAACATACATCTACGCATCAGTATGTTAATTTAAAGCTATATTACAATCCTACAATGATAAATCCCTCAATGTAAATCCTACAATAATAAAAAATATACGCGGAAAACTATTTCAACATTTCATAAAAAGAACAAACATTTCACAATCGTAGCATAGACTACGATCTTGAAAAAAAAAACAATTGAAACGCGAAAGTTGATTCCATTCCCGAGTTCCGTTTCAATTCTTTTTTCAAATAGCAGCCTGGCGCAACTTGTGAAACTGTCATCGCAGAGGCGTTCGGAAACGACCTCTGAACCCTACATACTAGGGGGAGGCCGGGGGAGATAAGGAAATAATATTTCCTTTCCTTCCCTACTCCCATCTCACCCGATGCTCCTCTGACGTATTTTCATATCTATAGCTATGTCGTGGAATTGTATGTCACTGATACCTACTTATTGTACGTGGAAAATGTCGTAATGTCCCGTTCGATTTTTAATAACAGAACCATTCAAGCATTGTTACAAGCAATTCATGAACTCGTAACAATATTTCAATGAATAGAATTGAAATTATTGTTAAAAATGGGTTACGCGAGTTCCAGTCAGATGAAAATTCAAATAGATCGAAGGCCATCGGAACACGAAATCTGATTTAAAGGTCGTTTCGATAATGAGCACGATTTTTAAAAACCTTTAATAAATTACGCAAGATGAGATCGAAAATGAGTTTAATAAACTTTCTGGGTTTAGTGACTGAGTAGAACTACATATACTGACCACCCGTCAATTTCACGCCATTTAACACTGCACAATGCAGAAAAAGAAAAAAAGAAAAAATGAAACCTTTGTGACATGTATGGACTATACATACGATTGTTATTGAAGTCATTTAAAAACTTTTTGATTGATGTAATTATTATTGTATGCAATTTGGTTAACTCCAAAATGTTCAATAAAAATTGTTTAGAGTATAAATTTAATAGCAAAAAACCACACCTTAGTGTATTTACGGTACCTTAATTTCAATAAAAAATAAATTGCAATTACGTTTTGGGTATCTATAAAAAATGTAAATATTATAGATTAGGTTTATAAGTACCATAATAGATGAGACCGCAATTTGTCAATCATAATTACAGGTAAACCCTCAAAAAACTCAAACGGACCAAATTACGCTAAACGGCGAACTTAACCCTCGAAACGTCGCCGACAATTACAGTTAATAAATAATAATTTTGATAATAGGCGTATAAAAAAGTTGTCGAGGATGCCACTTTTGATTGAACTGCCTCACGTCCCTGAGGCAATAAGCATTAAGGGGTTTTAGGTGGAAAACAGTAGAAAATGGGAGGTCAATAAGATTGGTTGCGTTTTAAAACGCCGCGCACGTCCCGTAATGGCGACCGGCAATCGCAGCACTAGCGATTATACCGATTACTGTCGATAACTTGTATCGACACCGGCTATTTGGTTAGTCGCTCGATTATCGATAATTTGCCCTCGGGGTACGCTCCTGACGCTGTAAATCGCCCACCGATTAGCTTTTTTCTTCATTGTTTTTGTTCGTGTATACGTGTTCGTGGAGTTTACGGCACATCTGATGCTATACTTCCGTTATATTGGATCATTTTCTTCTTGAATTTCGTACAAATGTGCAATTCGTCCAATGGTAAGTTAGAACTGCGTAAAATGTTTGTTTCACCAAATTTTACTCGAATATTTATAAGAGTTTCGAAGGTCACAAAATTTATGAAAAAAATAATAAATAAATAAATTTATGAAAATTAGGAGAACACCGAGGTATTTAAGTTTTTTTTTTTATAAATATGAAGTAGCAAACGAGCAAGCAGCCCGCCTGATGGTAAGTGGTTACTGCCGCCCA